>WPIO01000083.1:1690000-1770000 GCA_009760855.2 Cristatella mucedo
TATGGCGGGATTTGCTAACCTGCGGTTGCACTCTGCCTGTAGGCTTTCAGCCTTTGTAATACCGGCTTCGCAATATCAAGTCTAGCTAATTCCCAGGGGCCCATCGGCTCCTGTGCAGGCTCCACAGCCGGCGAGTATGGCACGTGGCAAGGTTTGCTATGCTGCCGGTTAGTTTTGTAGCTGCTTACTGGCGGATGCATACTGGTTTTTGCATGTTGAATTCGTGTCTGACTTTGATCTTAGCTGGCCAGCCTCAACCGCATGCAAAAATCCTTACCTTGAATGTAGATGGCACGGTCTTGTGTTTCGTTTCTGAGTGGCTACCTCGGAAGGCTCCCGCCAGCGGAAGAAGAAGAGACGAAGCAGCGAAGACGCGGCTAGAGCCTGCTGAGATGACGTGGAGTATTTGATCGTTGTGCTCTGTCCCCCTAGTCACGTGTGCCTCTCCTCTGCCCGGCTCCACTTTGCACTCATGCCTCTGCCTTCCCTGCCAGCAGTCCCTCTAGGAGGCCATGTGCTCGCACCCCTCGCTTGTACCCTCTCGCCACCCTTCTGCCTCTCCCACTGTGCATCTTGAAGTGGACTAATTATGCAGAGAAGCAAATGGCTTGTTCCAGTAGTAGGAGAATAGCCAGCAGTAGTTATAAAGGTCAGGACTTTGAAATGTGCAGAACGCAAGGTCGTCGGCTGATAGACTCTCGTCGCAAAAACTCGCGATCATAGAACCCGGCGTATCTCTCGATTGAATGCATGATTAGCAGCCAGAGCAAAGCGCAGCAGAGTAGGGCGTGGTGCGGGGCGAGCGGCTGCTGTTTGCTTGGCTTATGTGGAGCGGCTCTCTCTCTCTCTCTCTCTTGCTCTCTCTCTCTCTCTCTCTCTTGCTCTCTCTCTCTCTTGCTCTCTCCATCGCTCACTTTCTTGCTTCTCATCGCACGAGGCAGCATGTCGCCAATTGGTTTGCCAGCTCTCGTGACACATGGCCTGTACCTTGTTTTGCACAGCTCATGCACGTCGGAAGGCGCACCCTGGGCAAGACGCTGTTCCAGAAGCTCATGGAGGCCACTTTCTACGGCCACTTCGTGGCCGGCGAGCATGCCGATGCCGTGAGGCCTATGCTGGAGCGAAACTTGAACTATGGGGTGAACGCCATATTGTACTACAGTATGGAGGAGGACCTTCGGAGCACGAGCGATGCCAGGTATGATTCCGCATATAGCAGCGGTAGTACTTGGTTGGTCATGGGCAGAAGGGGGATCATGTATCTCGTTTTTTCTTTTTCTTTGGTTGACCACTCATCGCTTGATGGCTGTGCTTGATGAGCTATGGTGCATGCATGCGACTGGTGGTTGTGATCACGACCTCTCTGCAGAAGACACTGAGTATATCACGGGTAGGGAATGGCAAGTCCAGGTGGTGTGGCCGTGCATGCACTGAACTTGTGTAGTGAACTTGTGTAGTTGTGTAGTTTTGGAGCCAAGCTGAGTAGCCTGTGCATCAGCCTGATATCACCGATGGCTGCTTTTGCAGCAATTGTTCGGCACAGATAGAAGGTCGGTACCAAGGCATGCATCGATGTACTTTGCCGGTCGGGCACATTCTCCTGAGTGTCCTGACTGTCCTAACAGACTCTTGAGACAAATCCAACAGGCTTTACTCGGCTCTGCGCTTTCTTCTCGTTCATAAGGAGCCGGCCTTTGGTGCCGTCGGCTTCAGCTGCCACTGCAAAGTACGAACGGAACGTCCAGAAGTTCCTACACTCTGTTGACGTGATCGCCGATGCCACAGGCTCTCGAGGCGGGGGCTGTATTGCCGTGAAGCCTTCGGCGCTGGCATCACCCGAGCTTTGGGTGAGCCGCATGCTTGCTTTGCCGTGCGTGCTCTTGTCGCCGCTTGCTCGATGGTGGCAGATTGGATGCAGCACTTTATTCAGCTTTGCTGCACTTTGTGAAGCGTCGATCTGAGCTTGGCACCGGGCTGCCTAAGTGTGCAATGTTCGAGGCTCTGCCATCATTGTTTATAGAAATACACCTAGCACGTTTGTCCCCTCGGTGCACGACCACGTTTAATTAGGCAATAGATACAGTCTGCCTGGAGAATGCACGTGAGTGGAATTGCACGATCCAGGACAGAGACAGTGCAGTGTTTGCACCACCGGCAGGGTGATGTCTGAATTTATCGAATGATCAATGATCGAATGGTCGCGTTTCACTGCACATAGCACTTACTACTGTCTATGACGCATTCTTAAAAGAGTTTTACCTTGTGCTAGAGACTAGTAAGTTGGAGGTCTGTACTGCATGCTGGGAGAACTTAGTGTGTTGCGCTAGAGTGGATGCCGAGCAGACTATCAGGAGAAGAATTGTCACCGTTGAATTTTGCTGTAATTTTCTTGGGAAGAGATAGGGAGATGAATGAGAAGTGCAAGGCCCTAATATCTCATCTCAGATTTTGTTTCTTTTAGGTGTGTCATACTTCTCAGCTATTTGCTATTCCATAGGGGGATTTTGTACCCACCTCAGGGGACAAGTGCTTCTTGGTTTCATGCAGATAACGGTTCCTCATAGCATGTGCCACTCTCCTAGAGCTCCTTGAACTAGTTGAAGTTTTACATTTATTCTGATTCTTATCTCTCTCTCTCTCTCTCTCTCACTCTCTCTGTGATGACTGACATCGGTCACTGCTGCACTGAATAAAAAACTTTGTCTTGCAGCTTAACTTGGCTACGATTATCTCTCGAAGAAACAAAGTGTTCGATGCTGCTTTTGGCAACATACATGATGTCAATCTACCGAAGATCAACTCTTTAATCTTCAGCAAAGCACTACCTTTGCTAACACCTCGAGCATCAGAAATACTGGATCAATGGATGGAGCTATTCAATTTACTGGATCATAAGCACCGTGGGTATGCTGCATCATCTAACCGTCACAGTATCTGGTTATAGCTCTCCAATTCCTGCCTGATCGAGCGACAGCAGCATGCCGGTTGCTTACTCACATATGGCTGTATGTATGTATGTATGTATGCATGCATGCATGCATGTATATATGTGTATGTATGTATCTCCGTCTGTAACTCCACAAAGCCACACAGACTATGTGGGTGGAATGCAGGAGTTTTGAATAGCACACTCACAGCCTATATGCTCCTGTGTGGTTCACGATTTTCTTGCTGACAACGTATATGGGCTGTGTGAATGGGCAAAACGTTTCGTTCTAGATTTTAAATAGCCAGCATGGAAAATGAATAACCCTTCTAGTGACATTGAGTGAATATCAATAATAGTAACAATGATACAGCCTACCTGTCAGATCTACTCCCCACCAGGCTAAGCATCTTACCACCTGCTTTTCGGAATCTAACTGTTTACCTATACCTCATACAAATCTCAAATCCTTTGGAGACCGTACCCTTACTTTGTATGCTCCCAAAACCTAGAACTCACTCCCAACTTGCGTCACGACATCTCCTGACTGGTTCACGTTTAATGAGAAACTAGAAACACGTCTATTTATCACAGCATTTAGTGGGATTCGACCTTTATGTACTTATGCGTGCTGACATTGTGCATGCTGCCACTAACCATACTTGCATGCTGACCCTGTGCATTTCAACCCTAATCATGTTATTCTTGTTGTATATCGAGCATGCAACCACTCACCGTTCGATCGTGCTTCCTTTGCAGCAAATGCAAAGCACCTAGAAAGAGATTGAGTTCTATTAGGGTCTCTTATAAAATTATTATTACTATTAATATTACTATTTTTATTATTGTTTTTATTGTTATAGCAATAATAGTGAGATTTTATGGCATCGTAAGAGGGCTGCATCTCTTTCGAGGCACTTAAAATATGCTGAAAAGGAAGCATGTTCATTGGTTAGTGATACACAGTGGTTAGTGATGCACAGTGCCAGAATGCATAAGCCCATAAAAAACAATTCACGCAGACCCAGAAATGCTGTGAGGGGACAGGTTGGCTTTAGCTTCATTTTAAATGTCAAGTCAGGGGACTACTTGATGTTGGGAGTGAGCTCAAGCTTTTGGAGCCTACCAAGTAAAGGCCCGGTCTCCAAAGGATTTGAGGTTTCTTAGAGGCACAGCTAAACGAGACTGGAGTCAGAAGAGCACGTGGTACAGTGCGAAGCTTGGGTATGCATTTTAGACTGGTATTCTGAAGCAAGAGAATGGAGGAACCTAAAAGAGAGTGATAGAACCTTTAAGGCAATACACTCCTTGATGGGGAGCCAGTGCAGGTTGGTGAGACTGGATGTAATGTGGTGGTCACAATATTCACGACAGGCAAGCCTGGCTGCAGATTTGTATACCAACTACATGTGGCTTATTGCACAGGTAGGAAGACCTGCCAGTAGTGAGTTACAAAAGTCTAGATGGGATGTCACAAATGCATGGTCAATGTCACCACAATGTCGCCACAGCTTGGCTGTGGCATTCTTGTCTAAGCAGACCTAATTTTTGTAATGGCATATAGGAGATAATTGGCAGACTAGAATATGGAGCTGACGTGATCATCTTAGTGGCAGAAGTGCAGTGCCAGTTGATGGGTACAGAGGCAAGGTAGGTCCCACGGTCTGGCACTGCTTCAGATATGTTCCGTTCAATTAAGGCTACTGTCACCACCTGAGATGGCCTGGCATCTTTTAAGCCTCAGCTAAAAATGCTTGTGTTCCAGTTAGCTTTCCCTTTGCCCAAGTGAAGTCTTTTTATTTCGGTGTGCTTGGCGTGCATACCTGTGCATGACCCAAATGCATGCTACTAGCCAGAGGTGTACTAGCCGGTGGCCATTAATGTATTCATGCTTGCTTTAGAATATTTGCCTAAGCATGATACGTGTTTACTCTTGCATGATTGACATCGTGTATGCCACTAATCCCACGAGTATTGCTTCTCGTGCAGCTTGTTATACATCGCATGGATCTTAAGGTACTGTACAGAGGACCTATCGTTTTTATTATTATTATTATCAAGTTTTAGTACGACCAACTTGCTGAGGCTGCTTGTTATCTCTTTGTCTAGTGTAGCCATTTGACAGTGCTCGAAACCTACACACCTACTTTCAGAGCGTTTATTTGAAGGAAGAGTACTTACTTAGCCAACTTGGGGGCTTTTCTTAATTATTATTACTCGTATCCCACCACCTTGCTTTTTGTTACGTCCTGCACCCATGGGGCATAGATATGACCAGTTCACTTTCTGACCTTATTATGTCGCACCTCTTACAACCCGTGTTGGAGCTCTTTTAGAATTTAGGAGGTAGAACTACTGGCTTTCAGTCGTGCTCCCAGAGATGTTTGATGAAATCTAGGTTTGTTGGCTGGCTATTTCACCAACTGCATGATCGAGATAAGAAGTAATGGCTGAACTCACTTGGCAGTGTGTTTTGGATCACTGTCTTGCCAAACGAAATTTCCACCCTATAGCTCATTTGTAGAAGCGATTCCATTACTCTGAACTAGATCTAGATGCAGGGAGTGATTTTTGATGCCCTGAATTTAAGGGAACTTTCATAATCCAATGCAGTGAGGTACACCCCTCAGACGAGTTTGGATTTTCTTACGGATTACCTCGCGGCTGCTATTAGCAAAGAGTGTAAATTGATTTTATCGGTCCGCAACACCTCAGCTCAGTCGTGAGTGGTCCAGTGAACATGTATCACGGCCCACTGGAGTTCTGCCCTGTGCTTTGTCGCTAGCCAGAGACACTTCGGTCCTTCGAAGTGGTAAAACCCTAAGCTAGCACGGACCTCTTGTTGTAGCTCTCTACCACTTGCAAGTAAGTGCCTGTTCGAGAGTGCAAAGCAAGGCCCTTGTCTCCCGAACCACTGCCATTTTCAGGAATCTATTGTCTTGCTGGCTGTCTTTCGAGGACGACCCCAGTGCTCTCAGCTGGCACCGAAATGTGGGTTCTGTTATACAAATGGCATGTATGATAGAACCCATTTTGGCATAGCAATTAAGGCTCCACCGTAGACAGCTCTTGGATGCCATCAGTTTCCAAGCTACCTCTAGATTGTTATAGCTTTTCTTGGGGAAACTTAATAGCTGGCCCTTGATTAAGATGCCATGCTGCTTCGACCCCATCATCTCGGCTTTTATTGCTATGCAGGTATATGGTAACAAAAGAGACTTATTGGCGTACCGGTGGTCAACAATGGTCAAAAAAACGGTGCCGAGGTTTTTTGAATCGGGCCACGGGTGCAGTAGGAGGATCTGAGCCCCTCCGGGGTTACAGCTCTAAGATGCAGGTCTGTAATTCTGGAGGAACTCAGAGTCTTCTGCTCCCTGCAGCTTCCTGTCACTTTCCCAATGTCCTACCACATTCCCAGAATGCGCACTTTTGCACGCTCTCTCGCGAGTCCCTTCGCACAAACATACTCACATGCTTTATCATGCATTTACGATCACTTTTTCATAGGCTGGCTGATGGCAGGCTATTGTATCAGCAGCACTCTAGGAACTGATGGGAAATTGCACTGACATCTTTGAGGAGCTTCTCTGCTGTGCATATGCCTGCGACATCTGTCTTTCATTCAAAGCGCTTGCTTCGTAGGTGGATTCATCGCTACCAATTTAACGATGTGCTGCAAATACGAGGAAGCACTATTCCAGCAGCTGTACGCGACATATTTCCAAGTATAGACGAGGAGATTCGCCAAGAAACTGAGAGTCTCATGGACAGGGCAAAGCAAATCGTGCTGGTGTGTGTCAAGTGCTGAGCTACAAAGTAGAGCCGTTGTTGCAAAAGTGCATGCTAGGAGTCTTGTTTTATCTCCCGAGACCAGCGAGGCAATTATTTTCCTTTGTCGAATTAAGTGAGATGATAGCTTGTGAGCCTGTCAGTGCACGTGCATGTAGATGGTGTCGACTAGCGTCTGTATAGCAGTTACTTCAGACAATAGGAAACCGGACAGAGTGACGATGCTGGCTTCCGAATGCCCCAGAAAGTGCTTGAGTGGGTCTGCTGTTGTCCACCGGAAGAGGCTGGTAGTTGAGCAAGTGGAGCAGACCAAGTGGAGCAGCCTAAAGCCCCAAGACCCCATTCGAAGTGTAGACTAAGTGTGCTGCAGTCGCTGGCGAACCCTTATCCCCCAGTCTTTATCGAGTAGCGTAGCTCTTACCTGTTCTCCTAATCCTGATTCTCGGCATCGAATGCTGGTCGAATCCTTGTACAGAAAGTTCTGCTTGGCCCCTGGCATGTGGCTCGCAGGTGTGAGCATTATGCTTTGTCCACTCTGTAGTTTGTGTAGGACATATTTAAGGAGGTTCCTTCCTGTTGCAAACGCTGTAGCAGCTCTTGAACTTAAGTCTTTTGCCGAAAATACAACACACGTTAAAGTGCCAATCCTTCCTCACACACACGTGCACACACACACGCGCATACACACACACTTGTACACAGGACAAATGCCGGTACAGCTGGCACCTCCGAAGCACGGTTAACGAACGACTCGTAGTTGTTGCACGTATACATGCAAGTGTAACGACTGCAGCAGTGCACGGTAGCAATCTACAATGCCTTATCTTAACATAAAAAATCCACTTCGTTAAGGGATCACGGTATGTTCCAAGGCCACACAGAGAAACACGTGTGTGTGTGTGTGTGTGTGTGTGTGCGTGCGCGCGTGCAAGTGTGTGTGTGTGTGCGTGCAAGTGTGTGTGTGTGTGTGTGTGTGTGTGTGTGTGTGTGTGTGTGTGTGTGTGTGTGTGTGTGTGCAGCACTAGCCATAGCACACAGCTCACTAGTTCGAAACCTAGAGAAGTCAGCTGACTGACCATTACTACAGTCTATCCAGTTCACACGGTCTAAGCCATAGATTGTGGCAGTGCCTGGTTCCTGATGCATATAATTCAGGAATCCCTTATAATCTCGAGCACTTTCATAATATAATCGATTTTGCATGCACACACTTCACTGCCCCCTTTAAATTAAGGCTGTCCTTAGCCGAAGTAATAAAGGAAGCCTAACAGAACCACCAATAGTAGGCGTCACGATCTGGCTTTGCCTCCTCGTCAAGCACTAGAATACATTTCTCCGAAGGATTTTCTTGATTCTGCCCTTTTCTCTTCATCATCATCACCAGCAGCTGCCAATTTTGTTTCAAACAGAGAGATACCTCCTAGAAGTGTTACCAAACCCTGGTCATAAATATCCACAAATGCCGCTAGATGCTGCTCAACTGCAAGAACTGCCTCTACCTATTATGAATGAGTGCTGCTTCCAAGCTCACTCAAGTTCGGTACAATATGGCTCTTGACGGTACCGAGTATCGGTTAAGCACTGCTTCGTAATTTGCATGATTTCAGCAGGTGATTCTCCTTTCGAACCCCAAATTGTGCAAGTGGCAGTGCAAGCAGCTACTTCAGCTTTCAGGTGCTCAGTTCTGCAGTTAGCATATGCCTTAATCCAGCCAATATCGAAAGCCATGTTTCAGATACAATGCTGATCTGTATAGTTACTAGCAATGAGACTAGCACAAGCTGACTGATAAGGGTACTGATGAATTCGAAATTCTTAGCAATTTATCCAACACTTCTGACACCAAATATTAGAAGCCTGCAGTAGTGGCTTGCAAACTAAAGTCCTTTTCACCAAGGCAGTGCTTATAATAGGTACTAGTCCTCGGAGAAACATGACTAGTAGTTCTGCTGGAGCCGGCACCTCGAAGCACAACAAACGAGTTATGGTTGGTGCTGTGGTACATGAAGGTATACCGTCAGTAGCAGGACACGGCATCTGTCAAGAATGCCCGTACCTTAGTATATCAAATATATGTCGTTGAAGTAGCACGATGTGTACCAAAGCCACAAGAGATGCATGATATAGTACAGCACTAGCCACAGCGTGCAACTCACTGACTGATCGAAGACCACCAAAGTACAACTCACTGACCATCACTACAGAATTCGAGTTCATATGGTGTAAGCCATTGATTCTGGCACCTCCAGATGCTTGTAATTCAGGAACCGGTAGTGATCTCAAGTGCAATCATAATCCGGTCGATTTAGCGTACACATGTTTTACCCTCCCCCAACTCGGTTCCCGAAGTAGAAATACTAAGCATTCCACCCCGTGTAAGTCTGCCGAGCTCACCCATGTGAGCAAGGCATTTCGGCATACCAAGCAAGCCTTGACAGTGTGGTTCAGGATGTCTCACTGACAGATCTACAGCAGTTGTAAGATTTAATAGCCCTGCTTATGATTCCTATCATTTCGAATGCACCGATGTTATGGCTTCGGGCGAGCTCATCCATCTGAGCCCGGTTTTGCCTATGCCTCAGCCACCTTAAGATAAAGTGTCTTAAGTTATTATGGTAGCTCTATCGAAATGAGTTTGGTGGATTTAGTTTGTCTAGCTTTAATTTAACTGTCCGTTATCGCAAGCATGCTTTGAGCCTTGACTAGCATGCTTTGGAGCAATCTTTCATTTGCTGCCCAACTTTTTGTAAAATACACACTATGTGGCAGCTAATGCATTTATGCTTTATTTTAGCTTTAAAATCTACATTCCATTCACAGTGGACTCCTGACGTTAGCCCATCCTGCTGGTGAGGGGGGTAGCAAAATTAGGCTTCCATAAGGACTGGGCTTATATCAACAGTAGAATGATAATGAGGAAGAATCTCCGTCCTTTCAGTAGTAGGCACACTGGTGAAATGTCTCATTAGCATTGCAGTAGTTGTTTTCAGTGTTTGCAAGATGCAAGGAACTCAAAAACAGCAAGATATGTGTAAGACTCCTGGCACAAAGCTCGTCCCTTGGGAGGTGTGTCCTCCTACCCGAAGTGAGGTAGGCGGAGCATTTTAAGAGTAAAAACTCACAGTAAAATGTGCATGAAAGTGCATCGATATCCGAAGCAAACCTTTATCAGGCTGACATAAATGCGGAGTCTTTAGTGTATGCAATGTATTAGTACTGTGGAAGTAGGGAAAAGCTTTTCTTTTGACTTCGGCAAAAAAATCTCGATATAGGTGATCAACAATCGGTCTGACACCGGTTTCCTATATCGAGGGAACACCATACTGCACTCTTCCTGCTGCTATGATTTCTTTGAAACTTGAGCTTAGCATAGCCAAGACACTGAGGATACTCGTACTGTATTAGGTAGATTTAGGCAGTTTTTGTACTTTTAAGCAGGGGCTAGTGGTCCGTGCCCCAATGCCGACTCCGTAGGGCTCCGCTTACGGACCGGATCATCAACCAATTCTGGCACTCTAGGTTATTTGTCAGGTGGTTGGAGGACCAAGATCAAGGTGCTCACCTTTATGACCGAGGTCATGGCCTCGAGCCCTGTGGCATATGTGAAGCACCTGGATAGAGACTCAGTTCCCACACGGTGCTATACAGATGAATTATATCTGTTTAAATTTTTTATATGTAAACATCTGATTCGGGTGGTTAGGTGAACATGAGTGCAGGCACCTGTCGGATGCTTTCATAAAAGTGTGAGTGAATGAAATCCTCGGAATCAATAAGGTTAGCATGTTCTCACGTTCTAGCAAAGGAAGTATCTAGAGACCAACATGTTCTATCACAGAATAAGCACCTGATTTGTCTGACCCGTGATAATCATGGTTACTAGCTCATTGTTATGTGACCACACAATGGCTTCACATGTACACGGTTATTGAAGGTTCAATGAAAATATGCTAAGTATTCTTCAGAGGCAGCTTAAGACCACAATAGGTTACTCGGGTCTGTCTGACAAAAGCACATGGATAGACTTGGGCCATAGCTGCAACTGCTCAAGTCTGCTCCACCATAATACGATACCTTCAGTCCCTGGATTAGACCATCAAGGTCCAGAAGTGGGTACTCTTATGATCTGAGTTTTATGTCAACAAATTATGGAACTGCCACTGCAAGGGACTTGCAATAGTGTATATTCGGCACCAGCTGTTGATCAGTGCTAGATAAGTGCTATAACCTGTGCGCCTAGCTGCAGTCCGAAACTGGCATCCGGGCTGGACGAGTAGCCACGGCCTTGTTTTTATTTGGGGATACATACATTAGTTACACATTTCAGAAATGTCTATAGAGACCCTTAATTTGGGGCAGTGCAATGGCGGCTCTGCTTTTTGTAACTCTCAACAATGACCTATTCCTTGTTCAAACCGGCAGACCCGACCAAGCTGCATACTTTACAACACCCAGGATTCCCAGAGGCCTTGATGGTGCTTTAAATTGACATTTGACTACCCGTACGCATGTATATTCATTGTGTTCCCAGTTCAAATTTTGTGCGTGTGTGAGTCATGTAGTTTCTTTCACTAGCATTAGATCCTATCAGTCTGTGGCCCATATTGTTGGCAGGAGCTTGCCCTTTATCTGTCGCTCAGCACGCATGACAGAGCAGGATTTTTAGAGCGCCTATTGTGCATGCACCATCGTAGCTGGCTTGCTGTGTACACTGATGGCTCAGTGCCAAGTCATTGCGTTTTCACGGCAGCCCAGCATGCTTGCTTGGTGTATGTGCGAGTGTGTGCATGAGGAGCCCCGCGAATTACGTGTGCATCTGTATGTGTCCACCAGTACTTACACATGTCTGCATAAGCTCGTGTCTTTCTGTATACTTTGTAGCATGCAAAGTCGAGAGGTGTTGCCGTAATGGTAGATGCTGAACAGAGTTATTTCCAGCCTGCCATCTCGAGGCTTCTTGGAGTGGAACTGATGCGCAATTACAACACGGAGAGAGTCGTTGTGTACAACACATATCAAACGTACCTGAAGGTGTGTTAGGCTTGACTCCTCGAGTATACCTGGCTGCACATGCTGCGGTTGCTGCTTGACTGATCTGTCAGTTTGCAAGCATATGCTACCGTGCTTAAAATATCTGCAGATAGTTTCAAGAGCATGCAATATGTACTCTGATGCAATGGAGATTCGTTAGGCGGCCCGTGCTGCTCATTGTATGTGCATGCTTAAACTCTCAGCATGCTAATTTTTGCCTACAACCATCAGTAGCTGTTGCAATCTGCTCGATTATAGAAGTGTGTGAATTGGCATGCATGCGCATGAGCTCGTGTTCCATTGTGCATGCCAGCTGGAGCTACCTGTTTGACGGTTACGATGAAGCTCACCACCCAGTGCTTGCACTTGCGTGCCGTGTGCGCTTCGCATGCGAGCGCACACTCTGCATAGGCATGCTCTGGTGCGCATTGGACCACCGGCAGCAGCAGCAGACGGCTGTCCCCCGCCCCCGTGTTTTCATATGCCCTTGCGAGCTGCTTCTTCACAGTCGCTTCGATCATTCAAGGCTCTCTGCGAGCGCGGTTCGTGCAGATGCCTGCTCCCATCCCTCTTCATGGCAGGCTGCTCGCAATCACGCACAGGACGACATAGCCTTGGCGCGGTCCGAGGGCTTTTGCCTGGGCGCACGAGTCGTCAGAGGAGCCTATCTTCATCAGGAGCGAGAGCATGCACGCAAGTCAGGCACGAGTCGCTCGCTTAACTCGCTTCGACGCTTCGAGCGGCACGCGACCTGATCTCCCTGATTTTGCTGACTGCCTCGTGCTGCAGCTCGGCCTTCTAAGGATGAAGGGTAGTAGTGGGCCGTCCCGGGCATAAATGGCTGTACGCTGATGGTGATGCGCATCTTTGCATTCACTGTTCAGTGGGTCGTGCTGGGCCGGCTTGTAGGCATCGCAATGCATGCTGCTGATTAGAGCTCCCGCAGCACTCCTCGTCCATGGCCAGGACAGCTGGTGATCAGGTGGTCGTGGGCATTGCTCAAGTTTACCCAAGTTTAGCTTAATTGCGTATCCCTTTGCAAAAATTGAGCACTGCTTAGACAAGGATACCACAGCCAGGATGGTCCATGATTGAAGACACCCGGTCTTGACTTCAGTAACTCACTAGTCACAGATCTTCCTGCCTGAGCGACAAGTTGATTGCAGTTGATGCAAAATTCTGCAGCTAAGCTTGCCTAGGCATGAGTTCATGGTGCTACCATGTTACAACATTTCTCACCGACCTGCCCTGGCTCCCATCGGGTAGCATACCGTTTGCACACACTTTTAATTCCCTTCATTGCTTTGGTCCAGTCTATCTATCAAAAATACTTCCTTCTCAGGCTTTGCATCGTGCCGCCTGCTCTTCTGACTCAAGTCGTTTAGCTGTGTGTCTGAGCAGCCTTAAATTCTTGGCAGATTGTGCCTTCAGTCTTGTATGCTCCTAAACCAAGGAATTCACTTCCGACTGACGTCACTACATTCTCTGACTTGATAGCATATAAATAGAAAAATCGTCATGCCTATTTTCCTGCATGTTTAAAGAGCACAGAAAGAGATTTACAGGTACGTCTCTCAGTGTGTTATGCAAATTTCTTATTATTATCATTGAATTACTATTATTATTATTATTATTATTACTGAGTGGCCCTAAAATGGTCTTTATGAAATATGCAGGGACAAGAGCTAAGGCATATTTATTGTGTTAGCTACGAATGTGTGGTAGCAGCAAATCTATGTGTCTGAGAAGGAGAGCAGCTGTTAAGGGATCTAGACAGGCTAGTAGTCTTCTTAAAGCAAGAGATGAACTTCAAGATAAGGTCAGTAGCGGCAGGTTTGAACACAGACAGTTTAGTAAAGGAACGGAGGGTGGTGAATCCAATGGGGACCTTACCTCAGGGATGGGCTCTCTGATCTTGTCTGTCTTGCTGACAAAGAAACCAGAAAAACGATTTGCTAGATCACCTCAAAGATTGCTGGGTACGGTGCTGACCTTCGAGAGATTAAGGATGTGATTGATGGTCGACATCAGCATTTTTTAGATACTGCATCTGTGATTCTGCTGTTTTTATCAAAGCTACTAGACTGGCCTTAGCTAGGATGGATTGGTACGACCTTAATAAAGTCCTCGCATGCCAATCGAAGGACAGTCAGTCCTTGTCATGTGTTTCTTATTTAAGCTTGTGCTTGGTTGTTTTAGCTTAAAATTTCTGCAGTAAACCATATCCCATTTGGGTAAGGGCATACGATGTGCTTTTTAGTCAGACGGGCTAACTCATCCAGAATATCAGCTAGTCGCGTGTTGTACTATTGTTGCATGCTACTTGCACTAGCAGGACTTGGGGTGGTGCATCATTAAGTTTTATTTGGCACTGCGTGACATCATTTGTAACTAAAAAAGGACACTCACAATATACTTTAGATGATATCTGAGCACCGAGTTTGAGCATGCAACTTCAGAGGGTAGGCGATCCTTTAAAAATGCACTTACTGAGGTTTTTTTAATAGAGGATCCTTTAAAATGAATGCATTGAAGGCTGTGAAACGTTGCAATGGTGGCACTATGATGCTGGATAGCAACTCAATGAGCATGTAACCAGTAGTGATGCCATCGGCTATAGGGTTCAGGTAGATTGTTTATAATATTAATAATAGTACTAATAATGCATTTATGTAGCACCTCTGTTTGGGTATTTCATATATGCTGGAAAAACCGTGCCAACTTATTAGTGATAACATACACAATTTAAGTACACTTCAGCATATAAAATACAGTTCACCTGGCTGGTGCAAATACAGTGCATAACGGGGAGGTGGGTAAATTTTGTTCTCTGTTGCCTAGTCAGGGAATATTGTGGTGTCAGTTGGCAGTGAGTTCCAGGTTTTAGGAGCATTAGAACTGAATACACTGTTGTAAAGGGATTTAGCTTGGTTTGAGGCACAGCTTAACGACTTGACTCTGAGGAGCAGCTACCACAATCGAAAGCTTTCGGAGTAAATTTGTCAAGTGCATAAGCCATAGTAATAATAATAATAATAATAATGCACTTGATAAAGCACCCTCAGAGAACTCAATCTCTCTCTAGGCACTTTGGATTTGCTGCAAAGGGAAATGCAATTGAATGGTGATTAGTATCATGCTTGATAAACAAACAAAATGAATAACATGGTTAGGGGTGACATGCACAGGGTCAGCATGCAAATGTGGTTAGTGACAACATGCACAGTGTCAGCACTCGTAAGCACATCAAGGATGAATCACGGGGACCCACTAAATGCTGTCCTAAATAGGTGTGTTTTTAAGATCTTTTTAAATGTGGTCAGGTCAGCGGATGTTCTGACACAGGTCGGGAGGGAGTTTCAGGCTTTGGGAGCATACGAACTAAATGCACGGTCTCCAAAGAATTTGAGGTTTGTACGAGGTATTTGTAGACTGTTGGATTCCGAAAAGCGAGTGGTACGATGCTTGGCCTGATGAGGGAGTATATAGTAAAAGAGCAGGGGCCTAAAAGCGAGTGGTGGAACTTTAAGGTCGATACACTGCTTGGTGGGAAGCTAGTGCAGGTCAGTAAGAAGTGGTTTGATGTGGCAATTGCTATATTTGCCACAGACAAAGCCCGAATTTTGCACCAATACCATTCACTCGTGATGTTCTATATGATTTGTATGACTTTTTTCGTCAGGCTGCCCCGGTTGCCTTCAAAGCCATGCTGAGTTTCAATTGGGTATCGTTGCATTACATTCAAGGTATCAGCAAGCTTTTCTGCTTGGTGTCTTAGCCAGCACCTTCAAATGACATGGAAGTACCAGTGAGTAAGTGCATAACGGCCTGGGATTGGTGAGGTCAGTGAATGTATTGAGAGGAGGCGGACACCGTTTACGACTGTGGACCTTACAAACCATAGGCGCTGTGAACAACTTGTCTTCATCGGCGTATGGCAATGCGGTAGCAAAACGGACGAATTGTGAGCTGGCATAGCACCCGAGAGCTTAGGAAGACAAGACCATTCTGCGTATTGCACACTTACTTTACCTTTTTACCTCGTGAGTAGCCACCGGTGAGCACGAGCTCAACATAAGCTTGATGTGTCGATCGCTCAAAGATGGGAATCGCCAAGTGAATAGGGTGCGTTCATTTTATGGGCTACACTTCCTTGCTCCGTGGATGGCAACTTGGATTATCAGCAACTTGTCCCAGCCTAGTCACTAATGCATGCAACAGCCAACGCACGAGAACAGCATAGGTGTCACCAACTCTCCTCCCCCACGGAATTCTTAGCCGTATTAAAACGCTAATGACAGCTGAACTAGTTTTCATGCGACCGAACTTATAGCGGTATTTAAGGAAACATTGCTGCAGTGCAGAGCCACTTTGCTTGACCCGTGTTATATGACAGCCTAGTTTGGCACTGGGGTAAGGTGCTTGCCTTTAACGGCCACTATGGTGGGCTCGAGCCCTGCGGCATATGTAAAACACCTAGATAGAGATTAAGTTAACATAGGATGCCACACGAATGAACTAAATTATATTACATACTGTTTTCTGTGACCTAAATCTCGTCGTATGCCTTTTTCAGGCTCCGAGGATCCCACGAATGAGACCATCGAGTCCACCACTCGTATGTATCATGATGTGATAACGTACATGCTCAGAGAGGCTGCAAGCGTCCCCGACCGAGTGCAGGTCATGGCAGCTACTCACAATGAGGATTCTATCAAATTTGTCCTAAACCAGTGAGTGTTTTTTTGCAAGGCTAGATTTGAAGCACTTTCTGTTCAAAAAGCTGCTGCGTGTCTGCTTATTAGTGTCTGCTTCGATGTGCAAAGTTCGGCCAGTGCTGCATCTCGATATGCCTGCATGTGCGCTGTTTGGCATTTTAATACACTTGCGATATTCACATTTCTTGTATTGATAGGTTGAAAGATTTGAACGTGCCGCTTGCCTGCATTTCGTTTGGGCAACTCTATGGCATGTCTGATCACTTGAGTTTCTCGTTGGGTGAGTTCTAGCTATAAGCCTCGTGGTTGCTTAATTGTGGCATGAAATTGCAGTGCTAACTTGTTCAAAGTCTTGGTAATTCTATAGTATGTAAAGTACTTAGAAAGAGCTTTACTTCTCTTCGGATGCTATACAAATGTCTTTTTATTATTATTATTATTACATTAGCAGGGCTGCCAGCAAGCATCAATTGGCCAGTGAAGCAATGCAGTGTCCAGCAGTCATGAAATGCATGCACACCGCAGGTGGCTGTGTACACTAAAGTTAATTTCACAGCTCTGCTTTGTGGTGAGCTAGGAGTACCAGTGGCTAGTATTGATTAACTATCCATTTATCTCTTCCTCCTCTGACAATATGTACTCAATTGAATGTGGCAGTCAAGTGATATGGAATTTTTTGTTCGATGTCTTTGCAAAAACTGTTCCTCATACTAATTAAAAAAATCTTGCAGTTTATTTGAGCTTTTATACTATCCTTGCTACCTGTAACCTTAGGGAAAATTAGCATTAAATTTGTTGAACTATGTCGGCTATGTGGGTAAAGCATGGTTATGGACGAAAAATGCTTGAATGTACATTCACGAAACTTATATGCATACGTTCGCATTCACGTTCATGCATACACAGTCACACATGTAAGCTTTTGCTTATGTGTCTAGGCTGCTGATTTATCAATTACAGTCATTATTGTGTAGACTTTTTTTGGATATTAGCAGGAATCGATCACACAGTAGTTAAAATTACCAACACATGATTCACAGGCGAGTCTTTTATTTCAGGCTTTTAATTGCTATGGTGCATCGCTGATTGCTTTACCGGTTTGCTAGCAACGTCTGCAGCAACCTCAAGCCTCAAGGATCGAGCCCCTTTAATAAGCAAGGCTTGTTGATTAGTCTTGTCAGTTAGTAATTCTGGCACTGAGGTCACTTTTAAAATGAATCCCTGAGCTATAAATGCTTATAAATCTTGTACGAGCTATTGGCTTATAAGAGCTATGAAATCATGAGGTTTTAAAGAAAGCATGGCCGTGGCATTCCAGCAGCAGCTTGAGCTCACTGCACTACGATCACCTTTGCTGTCGCCCGAAGTGACGACTGGCACATCCCGGCTTCCACTTAGTTTTACGTGATTTTCCACGGGTGAAAGCTAGTATAGTATAGAGTTCAAGTCCGATCCAGATGACTTAGCTGCTTAATTGGTTATCCATAATCCTAGATTCTTTGATTTGCTTTATGATGGGTGTGGATGCATTGATGTTCGATAACCCTACGGCTTGATGAGGACTGCTGGCATGTTTATTAACATGCATACTATGGTGGTCTTCTTACTGACTTATGAGGCCTTGATGTAACTGACTTCTAAGGTTCATGAAGAAGATGAGTTTCAGCTGGGGTGAAATGCTGCCTAAATTTTAAAAGTTTCATTAAAAAGACTGCCTTCACTGCTAGCCATCACATCCGATCCCTATATAAGATTAGGGACTGACTACCAAGGTTGCTTTCGAAAAATTTAGCTAGCTACCTGGTTCTGTCTCTGCTAGATTATCAAACTCCATTTTGGCTGGGCTACCGAAAAAAGCTACTAGGCCACTGCAGCTGGTGATGAGTATGGCTGCAAGGCTGGTTAACAAATCTCAAAGGTTTGACTATGTGTCTTCTTTGCTGAAGGAACTTCGATGGCTTCCGGTCGATCAATGGATGCAGAGAAAAGTTCTTGCATTGACCTACAAATGTAAAGTTCTAGAAAGAGATCGAGTTTTCTGAGGGCGCTATATCAAATGTGTTATTGTTACAAGGCCCGCATCGCATTGGCTCCTTCATAGCTTCTAGCTAAACTGCTTCTCTAGTTTCAGCCACATCGTGCCATCTGGTCCTCAATGGAAGATAAATTTGCTGTTCCATTCCTTTGCTTACAGACCGTTGGCGACAGAAGCTTGTGCTCCGCAGGTCCTAGACTTATCACTTCAACAATTCTTATGCAACGACATCTACTCTCCTGCTGCCAACCATGGCACATCCTTTCCAGTCGTCCTGAGCTGCTAATTTCATGCTACTCACTACCTCAACTGCCCTGCTGACTCAGCTATGCTTCCTGCTCTCTCTTGTTTGTTGTGATTTGATGAAGCCTTTTGGCTACCTACCAAAAGCCACATAGGCTTTGCGTGTGCCACAGAGAGCTCTACTTTGTAACACCTGCATAGTCTGTGTGGCTTTGTGATGTTACAGACGGAGATATTCGATTCTTTTTCCAGAAGATAGACAAGATCAGGGAGCCCATCCCTGCAAGCGATGACAGCACCCCCCTAGAATACTCTCCGCCCATTCCTGGCTGCACCTTAATGTCTACATTTTTAGCAGGTCACTAGTGATCTCGTCCTGAAGTTCATATCCTAATCAAAGAAGACAACAAGTCCTCTGGACCCTATTCCCACTGTCCTGCTCTCACGTTGCATTGATCTGATGCTGCCATGCATAACTAACATCATTAATATGTCATTAGCCTCAGGTCATGTCCCAGAACCTTTCAAAAAGCTGTAGTCAGGCCACTTCTCAAGAAAGTGACACTAGACCAAGAGAACTCAAGCAACTACCGCCCACTCTCCGTTCTACCATTCCTATCAAAGACACTGGAACGGGTCGTGGCGGACCAGCTGAACTCATATATTGAAACCTTACACCTTGCTAGTAAGTTCCAGTCTGGCTTTAGAGCTAATCACTCCACAGAGCCAGCATTGCTTAGGGTATACAACGACCTACTTAGGAGTGGAGACATGGGTGGAGTGTCTCTGCTTGTTTTGCTCGATCTTTCGGCAGCTTTTGATACCATCGATCACAAAGTTCTTCTAGAGCGCCTCTCATCTCGCCTGGGCATCACTGGCAGTGGTTCAGGTCCTATCTCAGTGGGAGACTCTAGAGTATTGACGTGAATGGACAAAGATCATCCGAGGTACCTCTGAAATATGGGGTACCTCAGGGCTCCTTGCTAGGTCCGGTTCTTTTCACGGTTTATACTCTCCCTCTTGCTGATGTGATTGCCAAGCACAATCTAGGCTTTCACTTCTATGCGGATGACACTCAGTTGTACCTTTGCTTTGATCCCTTCCAGCCTTCCAGCACGTAGGATTCACTTAACTCCCTTGCTGCATAAATGGATGACATCTGCATATGGATGGCAGCAAACTTTCTTAAATTGAAAGATGATAAAAACCAACTTACTAGTTACGGGCAAACCCAGTGTGATTCACAAATTGGAAAGGCTGCCGCTCAAAATTGGCTCTGCCACCATATCTCCAGTTGAATCAGCTCGAAATCTAGGTGTCATATTCCAAAGCGACCTCTCGTTAGACGACCATATCAGCTCCACAGTCAAATCTGCCTACTTTTAGCTTCCTAACATTGCTAAAATTCGGGCTTGTTTAGATAAGGATACCACGTCCAAGTTGGCCCATGCATTCGTGACATCTCGTCTCGACTTCTGCAGCTCACTGCTTACTGGCCTACCAGCATGTGCGATCAGGCGATTGCAACTAGTGCAAAACTCTGCAGCTAGGCTTGTGTGTCGTCAGCGTTGCAGGTTTGTCGCTCACTTTTAGGTCACTTCATTCTTTGGCTCCAGCCTATCTCTCATATATACTCCCCCATCAGGCCAAGCATCGTACCACTCGCTTTTCGGAATCCAACAGTCTACAAATACCTCGTACAAACCTCAAATCCTTTGGAGACCGTGCATTTAGTTCGTATGCTCCCAAAGCCTGGAACTCCCTCCCGACCTGCGTCAGAACATCCGCTGACCTGACCACATTTAAAAAGATCTTAAAAACACACCTATTTAGGACAGCATTTAGTGGGTCCCTGTGATTCGTCCTTGACATGCTTACACGTGCTGACACTGTGCATGTTGTCACTAACCACATTTGCATGCTGACCCTGTGCATGTCACCCCTAACCATGTTAATCATTTTGTTTGTTTATCAAGCATGATATTACTCACCATTCAATTGCATTTCCCTTTGCAGCGAATGTAAAGTGCCTAGAGAGAGATTGAGTTCTCTGAGGAGGCTTTATCAAGTGCATTATTATTATTATTATTGTTAGATACATTACCGAACATTCTGACTTTGTTCGCTTTGAATCCAGTTTTCTTCGGAGCATCCGGGTGGTTGGAAATAGATATGTTTGGTATGTACGACTCTGGCATTTGTTGGTGCTTACTAGTCATCACTTACTTGCTTAATTTGGCTTGATGACATGGAAGTTAACTCCTTTGATAAGGGCAGCATCAGTTGCCAAAATGTGGTTGGCTAGACCTCCCAAAAGTCTTAAGCATAAAGCAGGAGTATGTTTATGCAGGCAGTCTGTACAGTGGACATAAGCATCAACCTGAGTTCTCACAGAGATGTAAAATTGTGGAAGTATTATGAATGTGTGAGCTATTTTTTATATCGGCAGAAGTTTTTTTAGCCGTACTCATGCAAGTATGCCACAGCCGGCCGTGTAAAGCTTTCAGGATGTAACTTGCATCAAGGGTGTATAGCCGTGCAGTTTTGGCTCAACAAAATTTATTGGATGTTTTATCTTTGGATACAGAAACAAATGATGGTTGTCAAACACATCATACGGATCCCTGCCATTCCACATTCTGAGCCTGCAGTATATATAAATATGTGTGTGCTTGCACGTGTGTGTGCATGTTCTACTTTTGGATACGGCTAAAGATTATAGTTATCAAATTATCTATCAAAACAGAATGAAAATATCCCAGCTATCCCAAATTATGTGACTGAAGTGTGTTTTCTTTCATTGCCCTCTTCTTACTTCCTTATACTTATATATATATATATATATATATATATATATATATATATATATATATATATATATATATATATATATATATATATATATATATACTTATACTTATACTTCCTTCCATTGCCTCCCCTTGATTTTGCAGGTATGTTGCTGAATTCTGTGATGTCAGTGACTATACGTAGTGCCTGTACTGGTGAATTTGTGTGCTATAAGCTGTAGACAATTGATTAGGGCTAATGTCTTTGTTGTTCACTTTTTGGTCCCTTCATTCTCTGGCTCCAGCCTATCTACCAGAACCAACCCATCAGGCTAGGCATCATGTTTCCAGCTTTTCTGAATCAAATCGTTTAGCTATGCCTCATGCGAACCTCAAATTCCTTGGATAACGTGCCTTTAGTTCCTATGCTTCAAAACCTGGAATTTATCCCGACTGACGTCTTAAAATCCCCCGACTTGCCGACATTTAAAAAGAAGCATGTTGTGGGTCATTGTGAGTTGTTCTTTATTTGCTTATGCATGCTGACACTGCGCATGCTGCCACTAATTACATTTACAGGTTGATAATGTGTTTGTTACCCTAACCATGATTTGCTTGTTGACATTGAGCATGCTACCACTAACCGTTCGACCATGCTACGTTTAGAGCACATGTAAAGTGCCTAGAAAGAGTTTAAGTTTTCTGTGGGTATTATGAACTATATTATTATTGTTATTATTATTTGTATTTGTATTATGAATGCACTATTTTGCTGTTAATATAATTAAGAACTTGCGAAGATGGCTGAAAAATTCATGAGAATTAGAATTGTGATGCTGAAAGTTTGGAATCCTGCAGCGACGCTTGTTAGCTTTCTCTCCGGTCTCTTGTTATTGCTGATTTAACGAAAGGTAACTTTACTTCGAGATTCTCAAGCGCGATGCTTATGGTTTCGTCCGTTGTTTATCTCTCACCTTGTTTTCTGCGATAGTTGCACATGTTTTCGGTGTGCTTAGCTCATTTTCGATCTTAATCAATTTCTTTGAAAGCAAAGAATTGTTGCTCGAAAGCGAATCCTTAATTTTTTGGTTTTCCTTGTACCACTGCCTCGAAGAGAGAAAGGGAGAACGTTAAAGACATAACCTTAAATAAACCTAATATCTTTCACTGTGTTTACTTTTCAGCACTTTCTTAAATCTACAACTTCCCTTCACCTCAAGTTGTATTTCAATGCACTTCTGATTTACAACGAATGACCTTGCTTGCGTTTAGCTACCTTATAACAAATATATGCAATTCAAAACTTTCAGGACTTTTCATTTTTCACAGAGAATGGTTTCTGTGTATATGCAAATCAACTTCTAGAACTTTCCATCCAATTAAATTTTTAATTGATTTTTCAGTCGACTATGAGAATGCTCTTGTCAAAGTCTTATTTATTTAAGCAAACTGCGCAGTCTCTCCTTCATTGTTTAGCACCGGCCAGGGAATCGGCATCAACTTTCGTTTATGGAACGAATTCAGGTACTCACATACATTCAAAATTACAGATGTAGGCCACCATTTTAAATACCATCGGGATTTATCTCTAGTGAGCATGTGGGGTAACCGTAATTTTTCATTGAAGTATTATGGAAAAAGCATGTTGGCATCGGCCCAGTAAGTACTAAATGCGGTCCATGTGAATAGCTGTATGCTTATGACGTGGTACATCACAAGCCTGACACCTTTTGCTCGACCATGTAACGAAATGGCAGTAATAGCTAGTAGCACGTTGCCACGGCAGAGCATGCTGAGTACTTAACCTATCCATATTATTACAGGTCAGGCTGGTTTTCGCACATTCAAAAGTGTACCTTACGGACCAGTTGAGTTGGTATTCTCCTATTTGGGTCGAAGAGCACTTGAGAATGCCGATGTATTCCGAAAAGCATCTAAAGAAAGATGGCTGCTACAGAAGGAGCTAGCAGGCAGGCTGCGTAGTCAGCTAGGCCTTTCTGCCTAACTTGCCCTTGATCCGAATCGCTTGGCACACCGGCACTTCTGCTCCCCCTCTGCTGCTACCGTTGTTGCTACGTTCCCAGGGATCTCAGGCAGCAGCAGCCTGCACTTCCACTGAAGAGATCAAAGTATATCCTTGCCCTACCTTACCCTATGCTTACCGGGAGCTTGTTCTCTGTCTTGGCTTTCGAAGTTTGTAATGCTGTTATTTTACATAATGGCTGCTTGCCTGGTATCGTGGTCACTCGATCTGTCCTTGAGGTTCCAGATTTCCCGGTTTACTTTTAGTTACTTGCTTTAGGGATCGTTGCAGTCGTTCTTCTTTTGTATTGCCAGTCTAGAGGCAACCAAACATCCCAGTCGTTGACGAGGCATATAAGTCTTATGATGAATTTGGGTTCGGTATACGGTCTTGCTGCTGCTGTGTTCAACCTCAGATTTGAGCCCCATAGGTTTTGTTTATTGTGACTTAGCTTTTGTACAATAAATCTTGCTCCGCATTGCTTATACTGTGTGCTTTTTGGTTTATGATACAGTCATTTCCCTAATCACATTACGATTTCGCTTTGTTTGTAAAGGATATTTGTGCAGGATATTTGCTGACATTGAAAGAGCAATAGCTACGTCTAGGATCGGTTTCCAGTGGCCTCTGGATGACTCTTGACTGCAAGCCTCGTAATGAAGGCTGAAGCAACAAAAGTCTTACTAGATCTCACAAAGACCCTAGGGACTGTCGAGCTCTTTATTTGTTATCGGTTGATCAGCAAACATTTCAACGGTAGTAACACTAAATCATCTGTGATATTGACATTTATAACTTCTGCTACAATAATTGTAATTTATAATTGACTATTTCTAAATTTGCAGTCTTTACACTGTACGGCTCTATGCGTTGTGTACAGGTCTGTCTCT
This sequence comes from Cristatella mucedo, assembly GCA_009760855.2. NCBI lineage: Eukaryota > Metazoa > Bryozoa > Phylactolaemata > Cristatellidae > Cristatella > Cristatella mucedo. The sequence continues at coordinate 1,714,445 of WPIO01000083.1, forward strand.
CCACACCAGGAATGGGCATGGAAATCACAATAGGGTTACGGCTAACCAAATTATTAATATTATCGATTGAATCTGTGTGGGTGCATCTAAAGTTGGTGCATGGCAAATAAGCAGATGACAGAGATCTTTGAAAAATACAGGTAGTATTGACGGGATGGGCAGTAGGGTTACCATGACAGAACATACTAAACCTTATGACCTACGATTCAGAGATGACTGGAAAGAAAAAATTAAGCCATGTGGGGCAGGTGTGACTGCCCATATCCTTCAGAACGGTTGAGTCTGTCTACATCTTCGCCGACGTTCAGCAGTAGTCAGTTAATGCTGCTTTCACTGAAGTGGCTTGCTTGCAAACACTCTGCATTCGTTTGAGCTGGCCGAGTAGTCGATCTCGGATGAAAAAAAACTCGGTTGTCTGTCCTAATCAATTGTCTTTAAAATGTAAGCAGTGCAATGCAAATGTATCGTCAAAGAGACCAAGTTTCCTCTATAGAGTTAAATGGGCTGATGATCAGTGAGAATGTTGGTCCATAAATCTAGATAAAGAGACTACAAATACGGAAAAGTGTCACTGCTTTTTTCATCTGCTCACTCACTTCCGTGACATCGGAAATTGTGTGATAATTGAAACAAGGTCAATAGCCTAGGCCAAACATGGTAGCACATGTAGGTCATATGAGTGTGGTACTGTCATTCATCAAGAAGCGATCGTTAGTACCACAGACCTTGTGATCACGAGACTTGTGATCGTGCGAGTAAAGAAACGAGATTCGCAAGAAAAGGACCATGTAAAATGACGACTGCACAGCTGCTTAAGCCGCGTTTACAAGATGAGTCTTGCTTCAGTCCCGCTTCGATCATCAGTATTGAAGAAAGTTTACTAGGTCGATTCCCTCAAGTCTTGCTTTCTGCCGATTTGGTTTGCCACATTGGTTAAGGTGTTCGCCCGATCAACGTCTGGCCGAGGTCGTGGGCTCGAGCCCTGTGGCGTATGCGATGCACCTGAGCAGAGATTAAGTTCTCTTGTGGTGCAATACAAATGAATTTTATTTACATATATTGCAACTTGCTCCGCCCCTAAAGTGGCCATTGGAAAATTGATTTGTTACCGAAGTAGAAAAAGGCTCGTCGAAATGCACCTTTCGGTAAATTTGAATCATCCAAGATTGCCTTTATCGCCGGCTGCCTCATTATCTGATTCTAATATGAAGAGCTCCCTTAAAAAGGCGTTCCTTAAACAGGGACTCACTGTTGTACACACGCCTTGCTGTTTTCACTGCTCTAGTCGTCCGCCAAGCAACGTAGAAGCCGCGCCTTTGATGGCGTCTATGATTGGCCGCTTGTTCAGTCTTTCCTGAGTCTTGGCCATGAAGTGGAGCCACGCCCAGCGTCCGAGTCTTCGTCCGTTCACTCTTCTTCTGTAAGTCTCGGACCTTCCCCGGTCTCGGTCTATGCACGAACGACTGAAGCAGGACGATAGGAAGCAAGACCGACCGTGCCGCAACTGCCGCTGCTTCAGCCTGAGAACGGCCGGAGAAATTGCTAAAGCAAAAAAGCAGTTGGTATGGCACTGTAATAAGGATCGTCAGATAAACAGGGAATTTATAACCTGTGGAGAGGTTGCGAGCTGTTGGAACACATATTTTTTATAGCGTCTCAAAACCCAAGAGAAATCAGGTTGCCGTACAAGAATTCAATGAAAAAGCCTTTTGAAATCCTTCACATTTTGAGTTGATGCAGCTGAAAGCTTGGTTCTGGAAAATAAATTCCCAAATCATAGGAACAAACACTACGATCTCACAGATGTAACGCTTCAGATTGCTCCGAATGTGGCCAAAAAAGACAACGAGACAAAAGGCCTGCTTGTGGCTAATTTGAGATATTAGCGGTCAATGGGTCCATAGCGTTTATTGCGTCGTTATTTCCCTACGGCCAGTTTATGGCTTTGAGCAATTTATGGCAGTGATATTTATAAGTAATGGGTGGCAGAGGCTTGTGAGTAACGTTGAGGACGCCGAGCAGGACGGTGGTGTATGTGGCTATTTTGAAGATGTTAGTGGTTTATGGATCAATAGCATTTATTGCGTTGCTATTCCTCCTACAGCCAGTTAATGGCTTGGAGTGATTTATGGGCCAGCAAAGATTATGACACTGCCGATGGTTTATGGGCTCTTGCGATTTATGGCAGTGATATTAAGGTAACGGGCGGCAAAGGCCCGGCGAATAACGTCGATGACATCGGGCAGCACGTTTGTGTACTGGCTCGCTGCGGTGTCCGTGTGAATAAACGTCTTGTAGCCGGCTTCGGTTTTGCGTGCGGTGCCTGCCGTACTTGTCGTTTGGAGAATGTCAAACTACACTGTTAAACCTAACTAGACATCGATAGATAAGATGCTGTTGAATCGAGGCCCAACCAATTTTCCCTGCAGAGCTAATTTGTGCCTTCAGATAGCTACGAGAGCAAAGGGAAAGGGGAAGAGTTTTGATCGCCCTCGCCCCTCGGCTTCAGCTTCGCAGATAACATGACCGCTTTGCATCACGCTGTATCGCGCGTGAACTCGGCGGTCTAACGGGCCTTAATGAATAAGTGGGGCAAGGAAAACTTGCATAGCGCCCTAAAGTTGTCATCGCGTCACCAGGAGGCACAGTACATGGCTGCCATGAGGCCTGAATAAAACGCCTATCAGACACTACATACTGCTCTGGATCATCTCTCTTTAGGTAGCCTTGGCAGTGAATTTGTTCTCGCTAAGTCGAATTGCGTAAAGCACAAGGGCTGAAGCTACTAGGAGTCGTCAACAGCAGAGAATTGTCTTTTAATGTTGGTACGAGGAGTAGGGCTGGCAATAAACTATCCTAAGCTCCGCAATATCAAGGCGCTTAATTTTTATTTTAATGTGTTCTGTTGTATTGGTTAATTTACATGATTCCATGGTAACTGTGGTGCGTTACTTTGTAAACCGCTCATCTAGATTAACCAGAAATTATCCATAAATGAAAATGCCGCGTGGATGAATATTTTACAAGCACGTTTGTTTCGAAGCTATATACACTCTGAAAAACGACGGAATTTAAGATCCTAACCTACAATGACCATTTGCTACGAAGACCACGGCCTTTGCTGAGCACCATAAGCTCCTCCAATGACTCATAACAGCTCCTTTAACGGCCGCCTATGTTGTGTGCGCCTGTTGCTTCTCGGCCACTAATGCATGCCCCACCTACAGCAGTGGTTGAGCAATCGACTCGGTGCAGCCTTTAGTGTTAGCATGTGGCCCACCACAGATGCACTCACTTATCTGTAGTGAGTCAGCCCGTAGCCCATGTATGTACCCGCTGGGGGAATAAAGATCGAGTCTCGTTCACCGTTCACGTTGGCCCGCTCGTGTCTTCGTGTCTCCGTGAGACTCCACAAGCGCTGCTGCCGCCGGAGACACAGTAACGTAACACCTAACCAGAAAATGTAATCCGTTACTCTGAATACAACTTTTTTCTTAGAGTTTGTTGCTTCGTTGGTGCGTATGCATTTAAAACGTGCTGGTCACCCGATGCGAAATTTGTTATTGCTCGATAGCTCCATTGTCATTGACACTAGAGCTTTTTCACTTGCTACTTTGAAAATTGGGCATACTGACTTCTAAAAAGCAGTTATCTTGTACAAACAGTAAGGTTATTTCATGGAAAATATTATTTGGTTTATGCAGCAAAATCTGTTGAAGCTACTTCTCGCGTACTGCAGTGCCAGCGACTGGAGAACGTAGAAGTAACACCGTAACCTACGGGCCAGAATTGTAGAGACGCGTTTTAAATAACTCACTGTCGGCTCTTTGATGTGACATCTTTTAACTTCATTCAGGACGATACATTAAGGTTTGTGACAGAAATGCTTTCGCAAATTTGAATGTCGTGTGAGGGTAAGGGCTGAGGGGAGCCGTGCGCTCTTGGGCTCCGTGCGTTGGGAATAAACTGTCGGTTGATCAGGCTGCGATGTTCCACGGAGTAACGGCGTTGTGCGTGTTCAACGAAGCAACGGCGTTGTGCGAGGCAACGGTCAGCGGTGTGGCCGAGGCGACAGAGAGTGAGACGATGCACGAAGAGTCGGCGGCGTCAGCGGCAGAGTCGGCGGCGTCCGCAGCAGAGTCGGTGGTGGCCTGCGACAGTATCGGCAGTGGTCTGCGACAGAGTCGGAGTGGCCTGCGACAGAGTCGGGAGTGGCCTGCGACAGAGTCGGCAATGGCCTGCGACAGAGTCAGCAGTGGCCTGCGACAGAGTCGGCAGTGGCCTACGACAGAGTCGGAGTCGTCTGCGACAGAATCGGCGGCGTCAGCGACGGAGTCAGCGGCCTGCGAGGCAGAGCAAGCCATGACGGTGACGTTGGCCTGCGACCAGCCGGTGGGCTGTGACGTGGCCCAGGCCGGAGTGTGCAGATCGAATAGTCTGGACGGAGAGACTGGGAAGGCTTGAGAGGCTGTGCAGGCTGGAGAAGCAGCTGCACATGTCGGAGACGCGATGGCAGAATCGACAGAGGCGGATAGGCTTGCTAATTGCTGCTTCGTACCTTGCAGCTACATGTGTTGGTGCTGCAAACTTGTGACCTTAAAGGTCAAGGGAGCGTGTAGTTCGTATATACGTATGTATGTATGTATTGTATGCCGGCTCCTGACTTGTGACCTTAAGCTCAAGGGAGCGTGTAGTTCGTATGTATGTATTGTAGTTCGTATGTATTGTATGCCGGCTCCTGACTTGTGACCTTAAGGTCAAGCGAGCGTGTAGTTCATATGTATGTATTGTATGCAGGCTCCTCCGATAAGCCACTGGTGAGCTGTTAGAAGCACCACCGAGAGTGGCCGGTGCACAGCTGTGGCCCGCCTGTGATGTGGTATGGACACAGGCCGGTAACCACCTGGTGGCCAGATGGTGGATTCACCATCAGGGTCAGCCAGTGCACTGCTGTGGTCCGCCTTTGATATGGCATAAACCAGCTGGTGGCCAGATGGTGGATTCACCATCAGGGTCGGCCGGTGCACAGTTGTAGTCGATGAATCATCGTAGTCGACGGGGGGACTGGGGAGTCGTGTGAGAGTGGGGGCCGAGGAGAGCCGTGCGCTCTTCGGCTCCGTGCGTGGTAATAAACTGTCGATGTTGGGCATCGGCTGGCTCTCTGCTGTGCGAACAAACGACAAGAGCTAAGTGAATAATGTGACTTTGTCGAATGCTCGACTTTGGAACTGTGACGACCGGTATATAGACACTTCCTATATAGGAGAGCTGCCGTGGTCTCTAAGCTAGAGTAAAAGTAAGCAACTCTTTAAGTTTTACAACTCGGAGTTCAGCCCGTCAGGCTATGCATTATAAAGCCCACCCTAAAATATGAGAACCTAAATAACTTTAATCCTGCCACCCTTCTGCCATTCTTATCTAAAACTAGGGAAAGCACACTAAGGAAAAGGTTGCTGCGAAAGGTAAACTAATTTGGAGCCGTGATGAAGCGTCGATGATGAAAATTATCTAAATATCAGAGCACTAATAGAGTCAAAATTGCAGTAGTACTTTCAGCTAGCACATCTCCTTAAGACTGTAGTAGGTGTCGGGACATACAAGCATCCGTTGCCACCTGACTTCTGGCGACAGGGAGTAGGCATTTTTTTTAGTGACCTGAGAGCCTCGGGATGGATGTGGTCGGCACCGCGAAGCGACATGTCGGATGTGGTCAACGCTACCGAAGCCGCATGGACAGGTCGTATGATGCGGCAAGTTTCAGCGATAGATATAGATGCGCGATCGATCTAACCTTGTACATAGTTCATCCCGAACTGATTTTTTTTGTTCCAGCGTGCTTTGCGTTCGTACCTGTGCATGACTCAGTGCATTTCACTTGTCTGCGGCCTTACTAACTGAGTGCCTGTATATTTGCCCTAGTGTGCTGGCCTAAATATGATATTTTCTTGCTTTCGTACATCTGATACCACGCGCCTTACAAAACCGTGGATATTAATTCTCTTGCAGGAGGTATAAAGCGCCTGGATAGAGATAATACTCTCTGAGGGGAGGTTCAAACGACCTTTAACAAATATTTTTATAATCATTGTGGATGGAGATGCGTGCCGTAAGCCAAGAGTGGCATTGCGATCGGTTCATCGGATATGCCGCAAGGAAATCAAATTTCTGCGTCACTTCTACGGCCTTTTAATCTGCATCTCTAGTTCAAGTGCTTAATGCTACCGTAATTCTATATATATATATATATATATTATATATATATATATATTTATATTTATATAGCCAAGTCAGCAAAGAGAGCCTTAACTCTGTAGCCGAGTTCCAGGGGTCAGAGGCAAATTCCCGCCAAACCTCACCATACTCCCTCCACGCTGCCGCTCGCCATGCCGCCGAGCTAGGGTAAGACGAGCGGCCGTCAGGTTATACCTCTTTGTAATAACGCATGCGCCAACAACAACAGGGGAACTAAACAAGTCTACAAGGAAGGTCCTATACACAGTACACTATGGGGGCGCAAGACGACACAGCAAGCGCGAACAAACGTGTTAGTTGGGGTCAGTCGGCTTCTGCAGTCCTGTCGTTGTACCGACTCCAAATCCAACAGTACGAGCGTACGCCGTCCAAAACCCGGCTGGCTGAGTAACTGCTTGGCTAGTCCGAGTCAACAACTACCACAGTCGTGAGCTTCCACCGAAAGACGCCAACACATGGGGGTCACGAACACGCTACACGGGGAACGCGGAATATACAAGTCTCAACAACGAGCGAGCTATCCAGCTCCGCTCGGGCCTTGGGTACTCGTTCCCATGCGTGCGTGGCAGCATCGCCGGAGCACGCCTGCACGAATCCAGGTGCAAACTCGGCGAGACCGGGAGCCTCCAACACCACGACTTACTCGGCCAACTTCTACCCAAGAGCCCCGGTGATCTCGCGTCACCACACATGCCGTAGGTCCGACCCTGGCCTAGCCGGTGACCCTCATTACAACCGTCCGGTCCCAGCCAACCGAACCTAGCTTGGGTACAACTCTACCACTTGAGTTTACAACATCCGTTTCGAGCTGGTAGCCCAAGCCTTAAGCTTATGCACTTATTCTACTACCAAATTTCGCTACAGTCGCAAGCTTAATGGAAGACACTATAAAAGTTTTCTGAGAACCAAGGGACGGTTTGGTTAGAAGGTCGCAATCGGCCTGGCAACTTGAGCCGGCGTACGGCGGTTTTTGACTCCGCCTCCTTGAACGCTAATGGCTACTGCGTAGGTGGGGCACATTAACATATACACGTGACGACAAACTTGTCATGGCAGCCTTGTGGCGCGGTCGCATCTCTACTGCCCGTCTGGACCTGCTGGACGCGCTGAGGATATCTCGAGGCCCACGCGGCAGCAAGCTCATCGCTCTTCGTAATGCAGCCTCTCCTGTACCATCTGGGAGTACCGCCTTTTGGTATTCCAGCTCTCATAACAACATCAGCCCGAAGGAGCCGTCGGCGAGTTCCTTCGATAAACTGGACATAGCTTTCAACAATGGCAAAGAGTCCTACAAAAGCAAAACGAATTTCGAGATATTTCGAGCCCTTCTCGTGTTCAGGCTGACGTCGTTTGACTTTCTGGTTAATCGGAACAAGGAGGTGAGTTCCGGGCGCTACTTTTGACGTTGCCCTCTTCCCTCGGGCACGGTTACTACGGCGTTGACTTGGCCATCTAGCGCACGGTTTTATACGCTTATTCGGTTAGGCGCTGTTGGATCCGTTCGACTTTTCTAACCGCCGGCCTCTTCGGGCAGAGATTAGTGGACCCCACTCGGCAACTAACTGGTGCTTCGGCTAGCGTGCGGCCACTCCGGTCCGGTCTCCTTCGGTTTGAATTAAACGGCGTCTGTTTGAATCATCTTGTCCTGTGTGCGACTGCTCGCACTATCCCAAAAACTGCTATGTTTAGAAACCTTTCTTAAAGAATGTGAGTTTAGATGTCGCTGCTGTTGGCTGTCATGTGGGGTTGCAGACTGCTTGTCGGAATTCTGAAATAGTGAGCAGCCAGCGTTCGTGAGCAACCAGCGTTTGGGATCTTCAACTCGTGCGTTCGAAACGGCGACTGAGGCATTTTCCGGGCAAAACTCTTAACGTGCAGCCGCGTCTGCGTGCACGTGCTAATGTAATTCCAGTCTTGCGGTGTTGGCTGGCCGGTATTGCCCGGATGTAACTTTGGCCCGTATATCTATCGGCTTAGGTTCCCGGCAGCTCTTAACGTAGGCCGGCTCTCGGTGGTCGTGTGGATCTTCGACGGCTAGCATTCGAGCAGACATTCAAGGTTCAAGCTTATGTTATGTGACTTTTAGTGTGTCACAATGGCCGATACAGCTAGTGGGCAAATATTATATTGTTGGTGATCTAGCTTGCCAGTTGACTAGCTGGAAGGAAAGTGCAGAAGCATAAATAAAAAAGCTCACAATTAACGGCTGGTTGTGGGCATATATCGGTTGCATTTATATGTGAGTCATGCTCTGTATGCTTCACAACACTGGCTAGGTGATCAATGCATAGCAAAGAAGCTTGATGGCTTACTCATCTCGAAATTCCTCATACTGCCCTAACAAGCGCTCTTCTCACCAGCTCAAGCTGCTTATTTCTAGAATATTTTTGAGTTGCTCCCTTTGTGGGAGTTTGCCTTTAGGTCTATTCACCTATACAGAGCTCAGCTGTCATGTAAGTGACCTCACATTCCTGACAGTAATTCAACCTAACCAGCCCGGCTGCACCTTTTTCTTTTGTGCCTACTGGTATTTCCTTTATCCGCCTTATTGCCTATTTCTTCCTATAGCCATCTTGGTGCCACTCCTGTTGGTCCCTCGCATTTCCTGACCCATAATTCCCGGTCAAGAGTTAATAATAATAATAATAATGCACTTGATAAAGCACCCTCAGAGAACTCAATCTCTTTCTAGGCGCTTCACATTTGCTGCAAAGGGAAATGCAATTGAATGGTGAGTGATATCATGCTTGATAAACAAACAAAATGAATAGCATGGTTAGGGGTGACATGCACAGGGTCAGCATGCAAATGTGGTTAGTGGCAGCATGCACAGTGTCAGCATGCATAAGCACTTGAAGGACGAATCACAGGGACCCACTAAATGCTGTCCTAAATAGGTGTGTTTTTAAGTTCAACTCATTCTGATCACTAGTTCTTGCAAACTTAAGTTGCATGTGCGAAACCACGTTTCTGTTTGACGCGTTTTATCGTAATGGTTTTCAATCGCAGGACCTGATTGCATGCCCAAACCTCAAGGTCAGATATGAGATCGGTGAAATGAGCTGCATGCGACTAATATGGCTGGCTTGGATAGGGATGAGGTGGGTACGGGCTGATGGTGATGATGATGGTGATTTGTGCAAGGCCACTGGTTTGTGACTGTAGATAAGCACACTGGCTGCGAGTCAGCTTTAAGAGTTATTGCTTTAGCATCTTGATTTCCTCCTCCTGTGTCCAGGTGTGTTACCTTTATCTCAGACTTGCCTAATCCTGATCAAAGAATATCTTCAGAGGAAGTTGGCTGAAGAAAGGAACAGGGTGCATTTACCACAACTTTTCTTGGCCAACTCAATAAAATCATAAAACTAAATCGGTCGTGAACTCCGTAGAACTATGTGACAATCAGAAGAAGTCATATAAGTCTAGCTAGGAAAAATGCTTTCATATTCAGGCAGCTTAAAGCACCATTTGCAAATATAGTCACGTTTCTCCTATGCTAGGGAACTGCAGTGGTTCCAACTCGATCAGCTGATACAAGCTGCAGTTTTTACTCAGACCTGTAAGACCTGTCATTGGCTTAGCTCCGTCTAACCTACCTGAACGTACATAGCATTGCCGACTTCCTGTTTCCCACCTGTCTTCTCAGGACGATAGCTTACCCTTTCTTTCACTTAAAGACTGGTAAATGTTTGCAGCGATGCAATTGCTTTGTTGGTCCTAGACTGTATGTAGTACTTACTTCCACAATTTGCTTGCAATCGCTAGCACATACCTGTGAAAAATCGTGGGTCTACGGTGTTCAATTAGAAAATTAAAGACCATTATAAAAGTGTATTGCTGCACAAAGGGTTAGTCAAAATGACTCACCGACCGGCAGACTTTTGCTGAGATTGACCGTCATGGTCGTCAGGCTCTTCATTTTATCTATTCCACTGAGAGATAATTTTTGCAGCTTTTTAATATTTAAGTAAATAGCATATTTGTCAAAAATCTGCTTATCACTAATTTCCAATCAATTCACAATTTATTGTTCGATTTAAGCTATGAGAGTACATGTTGTGCCTGCATATGCAAATTAGTAAATGATCTTCCATAATATTTCTGCCGTGACACTCATCATAGCTGTACCATCGGAGAAGTGCTGTAAATAGTATAAAGCATGCAACCTAAGCTATTGTGGTGATGCTACATGATTCGGCTGTCGATTCAACCATGTTTACATTTCAGGAAAGCCAGCCTTGTTTTAAAAGTCTTGCAGGTACAAGTTCCGAACGCCCAAGTAAACAGAATATATGCATCACAGTGTGACCAGCACTTCCCACAGGCTTTATGCACGAAGCAAGCATTATTAACTATAAGGCCTCGTGAATTCTTATTAGATCTGTGATGGGTCTCTGTGTTTCAGCTAGGTGGTAAACTAGTATATCACCTTCTGATCTGAATGATATTGACCTGCTATCAAAGCTAAGTATAGGCACTGTTATTTTGGAGCAGTTGATATATCATCTAAACGGTTTGATAAATCTGTGCATGCTAGATAATCACAAACAGACTACGTAAGAAAGTGATTTCCCAAAATATGATGAGCCCAAAAATGGCTGACCGTCTGCAGTTGGAGGAACAAGTTACTATGAAGGGGTAAATTAATTTCAGTGTATTATGAGCATCGTTTGCCAGTGCATAGCCACAGTGTTAATGTAAACTTGGTGAAGCTTAGCACCGGCTGCAAAAAAGGTTTCTCATCTCCGTAGACAACTAATGTTCCACCAAGGTCGTGTTATATCGTGTTATGTCGCAAGTTTAGATCCTGGTCGCTAATACAATAGTCAGAGTGGGTCTCCCTCGTTTACTTGAAATCCCTGCACAACAGCAGTTTCACTTTTGACGTTCAGGACATTCTGCGCATAGTGCAATAATGCTCACTTCAATGTCAATTACACACAGCTTTACCTATGCTTAGATCTCGCCTGGCCTTCAAGTACATCTTACTTTCTAAACTCCTTTGCTGCATATATTGCTGACATTCCCACATGGATAGTTGCAAACTTTCTCAAATTGAGTGATGCTAAAACCAACTTGCTAGTCACGGGAGAGCCTAGTTTGACTCGGAAATTGGAAAGCTCAATTCTCAAAATTGGCTCTGTCAGGATATCTTTAGTGGAATCTGCACGAAATCTATCCTCTTCCAAAGTGACCTTTCACCAGACGATCACCTCAGCTTCACAGTCAAGTCAGCCTACTTTCAGCTACACTACATTGCAAAAATTCGGGTCTGCTAAGATAGGGAGGGATACCACACCCAACGGTCCATGCATTTGTAACATCCCATCTCGACTTCTGTAACTCACTGCTTGCAGGTCTACCGGCCTGTGCAATCATGCACTTGTAGTTGTTGGAGAACTCTGCAGCCAGTCTTGTCTGTCGTGAGCGTTGCAGTTGCCACATCATGCCACTTCTTGCCGACCTGTACGGGTTCCCAATCAAGCAGTGTATCGCCTTTAAGGTTTTGTCACTCACTTTCAGGTCCCTTCATGCTCTGGCTCAGCCTACCCATTGCAACGTCTCCCCAGTCAGGCTATGCTTCATACCACTTGCTCTTCTGACTCAAGTCATAAAGCTATGCCTCGAACGAACCTGAAATCCTTTGGAGACTGTGCCTTTAGTTCGTATGTTTGTCAAGCCTGGAATTCACGCCCGACTGACTTCATGACATTCCCTGAGTTATCGATATTTAAAAAGAAGCACTGTAAGCCAATCCCAAGCCCGTCACACTGACAGACTGCAACAGCTCTCATGCTCCGCCCCTGAGTCTTAACCCAGGGGTAAGGTGCTCGCTCTTCACAACCCAGGTCGTGGGTTAGAGTCCTGCAGTTCTCACTGCAAGCGGTGATGATAGCCTTTAAGGCTCTTCTACTGCTGCATAAATGAGGCTGTTGAATCAGCCAATGTTACTCAACGGATTCTGTAACCAGCTTAACAGCTATTCCGGAGTCGAAGCAGGGATAGAATCAGACCCAAAACAGCATTCCAATCTAGGCCTGATGCAGTTTAGCCCAGTGGTTAAGGTGCTTGTCTCGACCAAGGTCAATGTGAATGTATTTGATGACCGAGGTCGTGGGCTCAAGCCCCGCGGCATATATAAAGCGCTTTAATAGTGATTAAGTTCTCTTAGAGCACTGTGCAAATGAAGTATTTTATAAGATTTAGGGCAAGAAATTGATTTGGTCAACTAACTTTGGTCGATGATTCAGCAGAAGACGTTCGTGAGGTTTTCACTGTGATATTTGTGTCACTATCGCGCTTCCAACATTAATCGTCCCCTAGCAATTGGAATTTCAGCATGTCGTACCAGATATATATACACATGCTGTTCATTACCCGTTATTGTGATGCATAAGATTCCGGAAGAGTGGAAACAACTTTCGATTACCACACAACTGAAGCAGAATTTAACTGTTGGCTGCAAACAGCCAGGTAGTTCATCTCATCTTTTGACATAGTAAAAGATATTTGTCCTCAGCCATTTTCAAAAAGCATAAATCTTTACCTGCTGGTCGTCCAAAAAATGTGACTGCAGTCGCCTGTCATGGAGTTGGCGCGAGCTGTTGTGCATCTTCTCGAAAGCAAAGGCTCTGCAGCCATCCTAAATGTGCAATGCCTTGCAAACTTCCGGAACGCCATCCCCTTGCTTACGACCGAGCCCCCCCCCCCCCACCAGTGACTGAGGCAGCTCCCAGGGTGGCACCGTTTTGCATATTTAAGAACCAATACCTTTTGGCAAAAGCCTTTTCTGGCAGCTTGGGTGCAGTCGGAAACCATGCTTCATGTTTGTGTGATTTTTAGCCTGTAGCTAACGGGTCTGTGACTGATTAAGAATCACATACCGGTCGATTTGCACATTTCATGCAAGGACTGAAGCCATCCTCCTCCTCCCGTTAGTGTCGTCAATCGGTGACTTCTTGAGTGTGTTGGACTTGATGCCAACACAAGGCTCAAAAGCCTGACCTTTGCAGGTGTGCTGGGGAACCCTACACTCACGCCCAAGTGTGCGACATTAGAGAGCTAGTATGAAGCCAATAGCTGAAATATTACAAACCGAGTAGCCCCAAAGGTGGCAGAATTTAAAGATCACAATACCTAACAACACACGGTTTCTCACAGTAATAAAGCAGCCAGTACAAGTATTCAGTTTTGACTATGTCTCTCAACGTTCACTGGAGCCCTTGACTGTACTTCGGTATGTGGTCCAAACGGTTCATTTTAAATGGTGAAGCAAGACTTTTTGTATGAAGGGTGTGTGTTGGCCTTTATTAAGGGTATTATATTTTTGGCTGATAGTGCTGATTACTTTATTGTTACTGTGGCAAACAATAATCGGCGGTCACCTCTTTGTTGCATTTCTAAGGCTTAATGTTTGTTACAGAAAAGTACTAGGTAATCAGTTTTTATGATGTAACCAAACTCTGCTTCTAGGACGGAACCTACCTCTAGAATAGCATATACTAACGTGGGGTTGTTTATGTGTTTCGTGCCTGTTACTTTCGAGTCTATATTTTCGAGGATAGTTATTCTGCTGCTTGTAGCTCAGCAGAGTTATTAGCACTATAGAACAAGTTTCCTGTTACTTGGATGTATTAATCAACAGCTCGAGATTGCCTGGATCGCCTAATACATGGCATGTTCTTATTTGGCACGTGACTAAAAATCAACCGGAATACGACGATGCTGGCCCTGTGAAACTACCAATTCCTTTAAGGTTGGCTTCCCCAAAGTGATAGCGGCATGTGCTGTTACTTGCCCGTTGAGAAATAATGAGAATGATTTACTATTATATTTTTAGCTGTTGAAGCTTGCACGAAAGATCCTAGGGAAAACTTTATTTAGGAAGCTAATGAATGCATCATTTTACGGACATTTCGTGGCTGGAGAAGACCTGGCTACAGTGAAACCCGTCGTGCAAAGAAATCTTCAATATGGAGTAAAGGCTATTCTTGACTACAGTGTGGAAGATGATCTGAGTGAGGCAGCAGCAACACAGGCTGAAATGAAGTAAGAATCCTGGAAATTTCATTTTGCCTTCATAATGAGGTACCGAAACTGCTGTAGCTGGCAGGTTCCTGCAGCACAGATTAATTTGAGGGATGAGACTATTACCGAATGAGTGCATGTGCCGCTGCAGCTAAAAAAAATACTAGCTGATTTAACAGCCTCTTTTGTATAGCGACAGAAGTGCCTTAACGGCTATCACCACCGCTTGCAGTGGCAATAAAGGATTGCCCACTGCAGGATTCGAACCCATGACCTCGGGACTGAGGTCGTGAAAAGCAACCGCCTTACCTAGCGTGCCATCACGGCTAGAGTGGTTGTACTTTCCGAATGTTAAGGGGGTGGTGCTGTTTCACAATGAACATTATGCTGACTTTTTGTATGCCGGACCATGCATGGTCCGGCATACAAAATACTTCTTTCAGCTCGTGGGAACGGTTCATTAAGTTTTCCAGTTCCTCGTTAAGGATGAATGTTACGAAAATACTTATACAATTTTTCTGACAATCGAGTGTTTGTTTAGGGTGCCTTTCGAAAGACAAATATGTTAGGAATGGGATCGGAACTTCTGACGACTTCGGTGTGTAATAGAAAAATTGGTTATGCAAACCACGTCTAACCCTGATGTAAACCGGAAGCAACATATCTCAAAATAAGAAATTTACCGATCTCAGCATTATATTCGACTTGTATCCCAACGTGTCGAACCTTGGTAGATCGAGGTACATGCGTGAAGCTTGTTGAGGTGCATTCTTGTGACTTGTATACAGCTTCATTTCCAGTGTAGGTTTTTGCCTTGCAAAATTCATAACTCGGCTAATACTTCACCTATCAGAGTGAAACTTGAAGTTTGAGTTCAGCTCTGCTTGTTTTACGTGATTCTAAAGAAATTCTGATTTCGGTTGGACACATTTTGCTGTATATGTCATCAGACGTCCTGGAGCTTTATTTTCCATAATGCATGTACAGCAAAATATATCCAACTAAACAATGCCGAATTTTTCTAAACAGTGTCAGTCAGTCACTGCTCTTCCTCTTTTTCTTTGTCACTGGATTGATCTAACATAGATTGATGTTAGTTGAACTATTCTAAGAACCGAAATTGTATGGCAAAATTGTATAGTAACTGTAGTGTAGAACCTCAGTGGTGTGAATAGTGTACTGGTCACATTGCACATTACAATTGTCTTGAATGGATTATTCCAACAATTGATGTTCATGCTTGTGATGGTTATGTGCCTTTTGTAACTATGTCAAGCCTTGCCCCTGCTAATGCTGCAACTAATGCTGTCCCATACATTACGACCAGTTGCTTCATTCTTATAGTAATAATAATAATAATAATAATAATGCACCTGATAAAGCACCCTCAGAGAACTCAATCTCTTTCTAGGCGCTTTACATTTGCTGCAAAGGAATTCTTGCTGCAAGCCAGTGGATCTAGGCTCTTCAGGCTGTGTAAAAACAAGTTGTGGTGTCGACAGGCGCTTGGCAAACCTTTCACCAAGTACAGTAGCAGCCTCCTGCTTAAGTACGAACCCGTTTAAGTACGCATCTCGGTTAAGTAGCCATCCCGGTTAAGTATACATCCGGGTTATGTACGCATATTTCTCCCTAAAATTCTGGGTTCAAGATTTATTAGTTAAGCATGTCATGAATCGTGATTTGGTGCAGGCTTTGAAGTTTTTGCGTTTGGCTTTGATGGAGACCGCCCGGATCTTGCTCTGAAATGATTTAAACGATTTCTTAAGATCGTTGAATGTATCGTCAGCTTCAGTTTGAACTTCAGAGCAGAGTAGCTGATCCTCGATGTCGAGAACCTGGTTATAAAGGGACTCGAACCCCTGAAATACAACCCCACTTTCTAAACCGCCATTGAGATCTTGAGGATTAACGTCGTCGTCATCATCATCCATTGCACTTATAACAATCTTCATCGACTCCAAAAGCTCGTCAACATCTTCCAATACCGCAGCAACATATTCATCGTTGTTCTTGTCATGAATGTGAACGAAGTCTTCTAGTTCTGATGAAGCAGTAGATTAATTCAACGTTTCGAAAGCCTTCGCAATTTCAGTGCCCAAATCTTCAACATTGCTATCAGCCTCCAGTTCTGGTTCTAAAGTCGTTAGTTCGGCCTTGATGA
Organism: Cristatella mucedo; assembly: GCA_009760855.2. NCBI lineage: Eukaryota > Metazoa > Bryozoa > Phylactolaemata > Cristatellidae > Cristatella > Cristatella mucedo. The sequence goes on from WPIO01000083.1 coordinate 1,730,889, forward strand.
AATCATTTTCTATTGAGCTTGGCAAAACAGATTCCCAGGCTTCTTTCACATAACTTGCAGCATTGAGCAGGTGCACTGGGTTCCTGTAAAAGACCCCTGCAGCACCTTGTCGAAATCTTTGCCCCTGGTCTTTCGACTTTTCGTCTCCTCGTCCTTGAGATATAATATGAGTTTGGCTTTTTTAGAACTTCGATTATTCCCATGTCACAAGTCTGTTTCCAGCTTGCATAATTCGAGGAAAGAAAGCAATTCAAATGTAAAGCGCCTAGAAAGAGATTGAGTTCTCTGAGGGGACTTTATCAAGTGCATCATTATTATTATTATATATTATTAATTCGAATATTGTCGTGTTCGAAGGCTTCGAAATGTCCCAGAGCGTTGTCCATGAGCAATAGAACTCGACGTCCTGTTGGTTTTTTTCCACTTCTGGAAAAAACACCTGATTGGACCGCTTCCAACAGGTTCCAACATCTATCCAAGCTTTTGCTTGATTGAAATAAGGCGCTGGCCAATCTCGGTCCTTAATACAAGCTGGTTCTCTGTGTTTTCCGATCAAAGCAAAAGGAATTTTATGAGTTCAGGTTGCATTGGCCTAAACAATCAGAGAAACACACACGATCTTTTGCCTTCTTTTTGCCTCTAGTGGTTGAAATATCCTCGTCTGGCATAAGAGAACTATCTCTTGGAAGCAATCAAAAAACAAACCGGTCTTGTCCATGTTGTAGACATTTTCGAGGTCATATTGCACGATAATCGTGTAAAAGTTTTCTAAAGCAGCTAACAATTCCAGATCGTTCGTGTTGACTTCTGCCCCCTCTCCGTGAAGAATTTTCTGCAATCCATGCTGAGCTCTGAGTCGACTTAACCATTGCCAAGATGCCTTAAAATCTTATTCCGGAATTGGGAGGCTGGAAGCAATGCTTTTCACTTTGGCTATGGCACGTTCTCCCAAATCTTTCCGATGGCGCCTTCACTAATATCGTACTACCGCCGCTATGGCCTTCTTACTGGGAGCAGACGCTTTGCTTAACTTCGAGATGATTTCGCAGCGTTGAGACTCATTGAGGTGCTTGCCGTTTGGTTTCTTTGACATCGTAGCAAAATCGAAGCTGTAAGGAACGAGACAGGTTTAAGGAACGAGACATGTAAATCAAAGGACAGACAGAAAGCGGAAATAGGGAAACGCGAGGCAAATCAATAACAAGCAACATACAGATGTTGAATGAATCCGTCAGATCGTGTGTGCGTGTCACAATACACACCGGGCTGCCCGGTACAAGCAACCGCTCCGGAAAGTGCGTGGCATATAAAAAAGTACGCACCTACGGGCTAAGTACACACAAACTTTGCAGGTTCAAGTTGCATACGTAAGCAAAGACTACTGTATGAATGAACATCGATTTGTATAGTGCATATCGACAAGAATTTTCATACATCCTTTGGTAGCCATTTCAGCACTTGCTAACAGCAACTAGCTCTTGTGTGTGCAGTGCTGCTAACGTCGACAGCCATTATACATGCTCTTCCAGATAGCCAGTTCATGCCACGTTCTGTAACTGAGGATAGCATTTGAATCAATGTGAAATTCTCTCTCATGGTAAAAATAAATATTTTTCTGCAGGAGCTGTGTTCCGGCAGCAGGCCAAGATGAGGTAAAGGAAGACGACAAAGCATTACGAGGTGACTGGTTTGCAAAATCGTGTATTGGCATGTTTGTTCATACTTGTTTCACCTGCCAAGATTTTGGTCAGGTGATTTTGTGTACTGTCTCGGGGTACTCGAAGTGTCCGCGATAAGGCGCAGCTTGAAAAGTTTTGGAGGCATTTTGGGGGTGTAATTGGCATCTCGTCCCAAATATATGTTATCAAATCTTCCAAAAGCCTGACTGGGTTCTTGAAATCGATTTGCTGCCTGATAGGGTGCCAATGTGGCTCAGGCAGAAGTGGTGTAATATGGCCGCTACTCCTTTTGACTGCAGATCAGTCAAGCTGCTTAGTTTTGCACTATTTGCAGACGATTAGGGCAAAGCCGAGAGTTCTGATTAAAGAGAATTGTCACAATCTTGATGCAATGTCACAAATACGTAAACTGGTTTTTCTATTGACTTCTCATCTAAGCAGACCCTGATTTGGGCGATGTTCCTTAGCTGAAATTAGGTCGACTTGAGGAAACGAGCTCATCTTGTTGGAATTTTTGGAATAGTGTGCCTAGATTATCAGCCGACGTCATGAAAGGGATGTTACTGAAGTTGCTTGCTTTGACTAAATATCTCTTTAGGCCCGATTGGATTTTTTGAGCACTATGAACTGAAGTACATGTTTTAGTTGCCGTTGGTAGCATTGCTGCCACGTGACGTGTGTCGCCACATCGGTTTATCGTGAAAAAATAAGCAGTGCAGTGTATTAATAATTGCAGTGTATGTTTTAGCTCCGAAAATCTGCCCTTCCCTATGCACTTTGAACTGACGAACAATCCCTACACAATTTTTCAGAACGTTTCAAGGCACACACAGAGTTTGGAGACCGGCGTAAGAATGTTGTGAGTGCGCGAACTTACTTCTATGAAGGTGAAGAGCAATGTGAGCGCAATCTAGACACGTTCAAGCGATGCATAGACGTTGTTGCTGAGGCAACCAATCAGACGGGCTTTACTGCTATCAAGCTGACAGCACTTGGCAGGCCACAGCTATTGGTTAGTGACCGAGTTTGCAATGTTTTCGCTTGTCTGCCAAGACTGCAGCTGCCGTGGTCGTGCATGCATCAGGAAATGTGAACAACCGAATTTTCAAATGCAGCTCCAAATGTCTCATGTGCTGGTGCACATGAAGAAGATGTTTGATAATTTCACGGCTGAGGAGACGACTTCAGCCCTCAGGCGCATCCGTCAGGATCAGCTACTGGAAAAGATATCTGGCCTGGGCCTGCCTATGTCGAGGGATGAATCCAAAGAATGGTTTACCTGGCTAGATGCCTCCAGCAAAGGGTCAGTCTCCGAGTGCCTTGCATGATTTCCTATTACCCTACTCACACTGTTCTTTCCGAGCAGCCGTGTACAGCAGATCATTGCTGGCACTGCTACTTACTAGTGCTGGATCTATCTCAAGCATGGATAGAGACGCATCGCTGCAAGGTGTCCAGCAAGGATGCTTCGTGTTTATGCGGTTATTTTGATGGTTGTTTACACTTTCTGAAACTATTAGGATGCACCATTTGGTATCTGACTGTCTTAAAAAAAGTACTAGCTGATTGGACAGCCTCCTTTTGTATAGCGATAGAAGAGCCTTTACGGCTATCACCATGCTTGCAGCATCGATAAAGGATCGCCCACCACAGAATTCGAACCCACGATCTCGGGGCCGAGGTCCTGAAAAGCAACCACATTACCTAGTGAGCCATCACAGCTCTTCTGACACGTCTCCTTTGTTATTCCAGAGAGATTGACCTATATGATTGGAGTAATCTACTTCGGCCCAACCACTCCTTACAGAAGCTGTTTTACGTGCCTAACTTGAGAGTAAGTTTGCCTAGCAGCTGCTGGAAACTTGCTATGTTACTAAGTTTTTATTGGGGGAATAAGTCATGTGAATGCATTTGTTAGCTTCTGTGAAATCTCAAATCCGTGTTTATGCTATGTTGCTAAGTTTTTTGTTGGGGAAATAAGTCATGTGAATGCATTTGTAGCTTCTGTGAAATCTCAAATCTGTGTTTATGTGACAAATCGCAGATTAGACCATCGAAGAATCGTCGAGGTGCTCTTGTTTCTAGGGGGTGGAATAAATGCAGTCCGGAGAGTGAAGGGTAAGAATTCACGGCGGCGTTTAGAGGAGTGTTCCTACCCCTTCACAATGAGTAGAGAAATCTGCTGATAGGGTTGACCCTGCTGTGCCTTTACGACCTTTTTAAAGTATGACCTTGGACTTAAAAGGCCACCTTAAGGATCAAAGACAGCAAGCTGCCACTGGCGAGATTATCTGAGCAGCAACCATAGGAATCATATGATAGTGACGATTGATTGCAACTAGCTTAAAATCTGATGAAGAGTCCCGATCCTTATGCATGAATTAAGAAAGTCGGTTCCACCCCATGCAGAACGAAAATGCATATTGGAAGTTTTCTTGACATGTAGGTACTGTTATATTAATGTGGCTGGACCTCAGTTGCCGGATGTACGTAATACTGAACATCCTTAAGGGATAATATGGTGCTTATATCCAAGCTTTGGTCACTCTGTTAATGAATGGCATCACACTTAGTGCTGTCTAATCGCTCCATTGTTCTAACTTCAGTAGGCGCTGAGCTTTTTTGCCGACATTGGAAACCATGATAAGTCAGTACAGTTGGGTGACTTTGTAGCTGTGACTTTTTACTTTGACTTCACATTTGGCCTTTTAGCTTTAACTGGCAACTAGTCTCAACTGCCTGTGTCTGGTATTCTAGCCCTCATATCTGATTCTTTTTTATCAGCTGACTCATACCTCATACAGTCTTGTTTTGTAGACATGGAACCACAATTTAGCGATTAGAGTCTGTAGGGTTGCTTTTGAAACTGCAACCAGCTTAATAATGCCTCCAAGTTTTCTTATCATTTGTCTCCTAATTGTCGATGCTCAAACTTCAGCTTTATGTATTTATCATGTTGTTTTGTCCAAGTGGGCGGGTGTCATGAGGCAGGTATGCCCGTGTTCTTAGTTTAAGCTCACGAAGACTGCGATCGGTGCTTTATGTAGTGCATAGCTGGTTGCTTCCTCATTTTTGAAGATGGGTTTGATCCCCGTTCATCTATGTATGTGTGTGTGTGTGTGTGTGTGTGTGTGTGTGTGTGTGTGTGTGTGTGTGTGTGTGTGTGTGTGTGTGTATTAGTAGTAAAGGGTTGTGTGTGTGCATTATAGCTCCATCATACACAGTAGCTGTATGCAAAGGCAGAATGGACCTTGAAAGATTGAGTCCAATTAAACCTGGCCCAAAACACAGCACGATGTGGGGGGAAAAGCAGCAAATTGGTTTTTGTTTTGTAACTTGTAGCATAATAGGGGAGGGGGTTGATAGAATAGTGAATCAAAGGTTAGAGCCGGAGTTGCAGATTTATTTGGTCACTTTTTTCTTGGGTTGACTCCACGAAGCGGGCTCAACCTCAAAAGGCTTAATTGTAGTCTTTTATTGGTAAGTCGGGTAAAGTATTCAATAATCACATAATAATAATAAAATTGTATAGCACCCTTAAAGAACTAAATGTCTTTCTAGGCACTTGACATATGCTATATAGAAAGCATTACCAAATGATTGGTGGAAACACCGAAAGCAGCAGGCGCTGTATAAGAAGGTACGTGCACATGAGAGACGAATCACAAAGACTCCCCAAATGCTGTAGTAAATAGGTGTTTTAAACTTTTTTTTTAATGTCATGTCAGGGGACATTGGGACGTTCGTCAATAGTGAGTTCCAGGCTTTGGGAGCATAGGAACTAAAGGCACGGTCTCTAACGGTTTTCAGGTTCGTATGACTATTGGTATGGCTAAGCGATTCGAGTCAGAACAGCAGGTTGTATGGTTCTTCGCCTGGTAAGGGAGTAGTGCTGATAGGTAGGCTGGAGCCAGAGAATAATGGGACCTAAAATTAAGTGACTGAACCTTGAAGTCGATACGCTGCTTGATTGGGAGCCAGTGCAGGTCTCCGAGAAGTGGTGTGATGTGGCAACTGTGCCGCTCATGACAGCCGAGCCTAGCTGCCCAGTTTTTGACCAGCAGTGTCAGTGGCACATGGCTAAGTTTTATTTTCCATATTTGAATAAGTGGTAATGTGGTTCGACTGTGTAGTTTCAGTGTTGTGCCTCTGACTTTTCTGTAGACTGGGAAGCTGGAGCCCATGTTTCCAACGTTGAGCAACGAAGAAGAAGATCAAATGAGAAACATGCTGCTAAGAGTGAATCGTCTAGTTGAAGTCAGTTTTGCCATGCCCATGATAATAGGCCAACAGTATTGTCTCCAATTTTTCGGCTGCTCTTGCTGCTTGATAACTATAAAAATTGAGCGATCAGTTTTGTTTACTTTTTTAAGCATGCTGAAAAGGTAGACATACGTGTGATGGTTGATGCTGAACAGACCTATTTTCAACCAGCCATAAATAGGCTTACCATGGAGATGATGCGAAAATTTAATAAAGAGAAGGCGATTGTATTCAACACATATCAAGCGTACTTAAAGGTGAGCGCTATGTGAAGTATGTTTATCAATCAAGCTTGCATAGTCTTGATTACATGTAGATCTGGTGCTTAGAGTTTGATGCATGATGTCCTGCCCTTGCTTAGAATTGTGTGTCAATTGTAACAGGATGCTTATGATAACATCACTATTGACTTGGACTTGGCACGTCGTGAGAACTTCTGCTTTGGTGCAAAAGTCGTGCGAGGAGCTTATATGGAGCAAGAAAGGGAGCGAGCCCAAACCGTTGGGTATGAGGATCCTATCAATCCTACTTACGATGCAACGACTGCCATGTACGAAAAAGTTATGAATGAAGTAATTTCTGAAGCCACGAAACGGCCACGTGGTAAAATATCTGTGATGGCAGCCACTCACAATGAAGACACTGTGCGGTACATAGTGAACAGGTAATGCCCGTGCAATGTAAATGTATTCTGCCTGCCTTCTCACAGCTATGTGCTTAGTAGTTAATGTATGCCGAACTGTATGAGATGTCATAACTTTCAGAATGAAAGAGTACGGTATTCATCCTCAGCACAGAGTGATCTGCTTTGGGCAGCTGCTTGGAATGTGTGATCATGTTAGCTTCCCTCTTGGTAAGTATTGCATTTTCACTTATTCCAAAATTTCTGTGTACATCTAGCGTCTTCGGTAGAGCACAGTAGATACTGACATTTTTTTCTCCTCAATCTCGTCGTACTCTCAACTCTCCCAACACGAAAATGGATACAGTGTGCTTGCGCTTAATTTGCACTATCGTTTTCGCCATTGATTAAATCGTGTTCCTTTTATGTAACCGTAGGTCAGAGTGGGTTTTCGGTCTACAAGTACGTTCCCTTCGGCCCAGTGGAAGAAGTACTACCCTACTTGTCCAGAAGAGCCTTGGAGAATCGAGGACTCCTAAAGAAAGTGCAGAAAGAAAGGAGTCTCCTACGGGCAGAGCTCGTGCGACGGCTATCAGCTGGCCGAGTCTTTTATCGCCCATCTGCCTAGGCAAGTTTACCACTGTCTTCGGATTAGCAGCGTGCTGCTTATACAGACAATGCCGTACTCAGGAACGAATCTCGTACAAATATTTCTTCGAACGCTTTCGCCTGTCTTCCCGAGCAAGCATGGGGCACCGTATTTATTTTCCGGTCTGAGATCGAATGCACTGTTTTTAATATACAAGTCATTGGCTGTTAACTCCCTTATTGGTCGAACTAAGTTTGTAGTAAACATTGCTGCATCTCCAATAAGTGCTATGACTGTATTTGGCATGTGCTTGGCCAAGCCATTATCTCGGTATCTCGTTCTTTTATTACAAGACATAACAGTAAAACTGCCAACCGTGGTGTGCATATCTTATTACCTACCGTCAAAACTCGTGGGTCCAGCCCTTCTCGGTATAGCAAGCTTTCTCCGTGCCTCCTCTTCAAGTGCAACCAAACGTTGAGCTCCACGACCTGTTCATCACTTCGATGTGGGCATTGCCTCCTTGCTCTCCAGTATGACGCCATACTTAGGACGATTGCTGGAACCCTGTGACTCACTATTTTGCGGGATTGTTATAACTCGCTGTCGTCTGGAAGTGCGATTGCTACTGCGACGGTAGTTCTCCTGGTAGATAAACAATCTTGCTGGAAAATCTAACACACTGAAGTTCATTTGCCCTGTCGTAGGACTAAAAGATTGAAGAACCATTCTAAGCTCAGAGGCATCTCTTTGAAGCATGACCAGAGAAAGTCTGTCAAACAGACACAGCTAGCAATTTTTGTCTGGGCTAGCTCTTCTTTCGTAAAAAATGATGGCGATAGCCTTATGCGTCTTCCACGTGCTCTCAGTGAAATGAGCAACTTGTCTCTCATGATACCTGCTGCACCAGCCTTCTCAACCCAAAGCAGAATTATCAATGCATATGTAGCGGTTTTATAAAATAAAGCAAAAGTAAGGAACCGTGATTTCGATTTAACATCTTTTATGTAGCGGCAGAAGAGCCTCTCCGGACTATATAACCTGCTTGCAGAATGGTCAATAAAGTATTTCTGGTTGCAGGACTCGAATCTACGACCTGTGTCGTGAGTCTTGTTAAAAGGGGCTGACGAAAGCTTTTGATAGCTGCTTGAAGGTCTTAAATAACCCTCTCAAGCGTGATTTAAGTTGCTGCGAAAACAGGCGGACGTGCAAACCAAGGAAATTTAGTTTTGAAGAGCTGTGCGCCCTTCAGGAATGGCGGCGAAGTTTTAGCAGTCTCCCATGTTCCTAATACAATGCTTTGTTATTACATTATCTATTCTAGATACCTGAAGCTATGCGTTTTCGGTCTGCCGTGTCCTGTAAGAGCAATAAACAAATTCTCTTCATAGACTCGCTGCCTGGGCAGCGTCGCCATCTCCGAGACTCGAAACTTGGACTCCACTCATGTCATGTTATTATGAGCGTGTCGTTAGAAGGCAGTCAGTATGTATGGAAGAACTGTCACAGAGGTCCAGGGTGCGATTGAGGTTTAAAGGTATCGATTAAGGTTTAAATAACCTTTCGTCAATCAAGTTAAAAAAACCTTGCATTAACCACTTGAAATACGACGTAAGTACGGAACAGAGACGGAAGAGCAGACATTCAGTAATAGTCTGCACAGTTTTTGGCTCATCGCTTATTACCCGGTACAACGTTTGCTCTTAGATCGGTTTCTAATAGTTTATTGGAGAACGAAGCGCGCTTAGTCCCTACAACTTCACAACATAGCCACAATCCAAGACCTCAGTCGGCTTATGTCGCAGTGGTTGGTTTACTTCAAAACTGAAATTACTATAATTCGCTTCATGGTGGATTGGCCTAAGAAATCGCTGAAACCACCAAGGAAACTTGTGTACTAGAAAGTCCGACAGAAGCATCATCTGAAAATCATCGACCACGTTTCTTATGTCTTCATTGGTTTTCAGTCAAGCAGTGAACTCAGTTGTAACACTTATTGCGCTTTATGTCTTCACTTCTTTTACTTGATCAGACCCATAAACATTATAAAGTTATTAAAGGCAGTCAAGTCAAAAAATAAAGACCACTATTTATGCTGAAAACTAATCAAAGGCTATATAAAAAGAAGCAAAAACTAAGCTATATGTCAGTGCCTTATAATCTTAATCTTCATTCTTGTAGTCACTAAAATATTCATTACATTGCCTTACAATTCTGGCATCTAAATTAGCGTAGGGATTATTAAAAATGTTGAGAATTTTAAGAGTATCTACTTAGGATGTAATTTACAGCCCTATTGTTCAATAGGGTGTTGCCCCGAGCCGGACATTGAGGAACTTCGTTTTTGCGTAATGATTTAAGCAGCTACTATATATCAAACGAATGGCTAAGACGCAAGCGGAGGTCCTTGCTTGTCTATTTGTAACAGCACTCGAGGCTTGGAACATGGGTCTCGAGTTGAGATTAGGATATAAAAGGAAATTCTTCACACGTCATTATATCCAGAACCCGGCTCGAGGATGGGATAACCAGCAAGACAAGAGTTTGGTGACCGGAGAAAGCAAAAGGAACAACACCAGTTAGAAATTTGTCGACAAGAAAGCTACAAGGTACAGTCCGATTTGGGTGACAAGAACTTACGTTTTTGACGAAGAGATCAACGAGATCAAATCTTGATCGACTGCTGTATAGGGATGGCGGCCTACAAGACGGCCGGCCAAGCCCATCTACTAGCACCATTCTTAGAACAACTCGAGGCATTGCTACTAAGCGCAATTAGCTCTACTAGGACAAGTAGGCTGAGCGAAACCGGCAACTTGTATTTCTAGTGGTGACGATAGAGGGTAAGTGAGTTTAACTTTATGGACAATGAGGGTAAGTGTATTGCATGAACGTACTCCGATCAAAATGTTATGATGCTCGAATCGTCATTCCGAGTGTTTACGCATTCGAATGCACTGGTTGTTTGAGGTCATACTACTCAGTGATTGGCAAAGTTTCGCAATAAAAGGCCCATCAGCGACTTAGCGTAGATTTTTGTTGTGTTACTCATAAAATACTAATCCTTAAGATTGAGGTATGCTCCCAAGCAGCCGTGGGTAGAAAGCGTTGTCATCAAAAATCTCACTTTGGAATTCAATTTAACGCTCTATCCAGCAAAAGGATTAAAGGCTAGCTGATACAGCGACCTCATTTGTATAGCGGCAAAAAAGCCTTAACGGTGGTCACCACTGCTTGGTAGACAATAAAGGATCACTCACTGCAGGACTAAAAACCACCACGTGGGTCGTGAAGAGCGACCACATAACCCTTGGACTAAGCGAAAGAGACCAAGCTTTCAGCTGCATAACATTGCAAAAAATTTGGGCTTTTTAGACAGATACTACATTAAAGCTGGTCCATGCATTCTTGACATTTCGCCTCGACTTCTGGAACTCACTGCTTGTTGGTCTACCGGCCTGTGCAATCAGACGCTTGCAGCTGGTGGAAAACTCTGCAGCTAGGCTCATCTGTCGTGAGTGTCGCATCATACCAGCTCTCACCAATCTGCACTGGCTCCCAATCAAGCTGCTTATCGACTTCAAGGTTATGCCACTTACTTTTAGGTCCCTTCATTCTTTGGCTCCAGCCTAAAAATATAGATAATTCATTTGTATAGCCCCCTAAGAAAACTTAATCTCTATTGAGGCGCTTCACATCTGCCGCGTGGCTTAGGCCCACGACCTCGGCCAGACCTTGGTCGGGGCAAGCACTTTAACCGCTGGGCCAAACCAGCTCGACACCTATCAGAATTACCCCCCCCCCCCACCAGGCATAGAATATCAAAAAACGCTGTTCGGACTCGTTTGTCTAGCCATACCTTGTGCGAACGTCAAAACCTTTTAAGACCACGACTTTAGTTTGTATGCTCCCAAAGCCTGAAACTCACTACCAACACGCGTCACGTCCCCTGACATTACGACATTTAAAAAGAAGTTTAAAACACGCCTATTTATTACAACATTTAGTAGGTTTACAGTGTTCCTGCTGCTTGCGGACTTTACCTGTGCTACCAATCATTTGGTAATGCTTTAAATTCAGCATTCGTAAAGTGCCTAGAACGAGATTCAGTTCTCTGAGGGTGCTATATAAATGTATTATTACTATAGGATCCTCAAATGTATCATCTCCCGAAAACTATCGTGCATTAACTGCCCGTTTTTAGTAAATTATCTCCCTAGATGGTGGACCTTAGAAGCCAGCCCAGCATATATATCCACGTCTTAATATGAAGAATTGGTCGCTGTTAGGCAGACGATTCGTGATAGCATCGTTCTCCAAAATTGTACTAATATTTGTAAACAGAAATATCAATCTCAAAAGCTAGACGCTGTCATGATCGCTGCCACTAGCAAAACTGACTGCTGAAAGTCGTAGTGTCTGGATGTATGCCTTTTCCATTACGGAAGTAAGCCTGAGTTACGACTATAGATCAAGCAGCCAAAGTGAGAAGGCTACTCGTGCCGTAGGAAGACTGATACATCCCACTCATCTGTCGATGCCATGTATGAGTCGTAGAGTGCAGTTACCCAGCCAACAACAGTTATGTGATTCGAAACTAATGAGCTTCACGACGTCTTAAGCTTTTCGGAATGATAAGGGCACTAGCCAAGTATGTTGTATTGACAACTCACATGATAGTAATAATAATAATAATAGTGTCTCTTGTAGGATCCCTTCACAGAACCGATCTCTAGCCAGGCACCTTACAACTCGATGCAAGAAAAGCAATATGTATCTAAGCAACGGTATCGCGCTTAGACAAGCATTTAAAATCAAACAAAAATGCACTCAGGGTCTGCTGGTTAGTCGGGCTCCTGGTTAGTAATGTCAACGAAATAAGGCACAGGTAAGCACTCAAAGTACACAGGAAAAAGACAAGTTCACGGGGATGCTACACAAAAGGATATCTCTTGCCCTTAATCTTATTTTACATAATCTTTAAAAGTAAAAGTATTTGGATAGTCCAGTTTTGCATAATTTTCATCTTTCCTCAGCCACCCCCCCCCCGACTGGACTACAGCTGGTTTGCTGGTTGTTCTGTTTGCTAATTACTGGATGCCCAATTACGAATTGCCGTGATAGTTGAGCAACGTGTGTACAATAGTCCCAAAATTAGCCAAATACCCTGTAGACACTTTTAAAAATGACTGTTTTTATCAGAATAGCCCTTCGAGAAATGACCCATTCATTAGTTCATGATGGAGCTGCGAGACGGCTCGCGATCCGGAACTGTACAGATAACCCGTTGAGTAATACCTATTTCGCCAGGACAGGCCTACCAGTCATGCCGAAGATCGCCGAACTGCCGAGCTTCGCGAAGGGTAAAATCGTGGCACTGCACGAAGCTGGACACTCGTACGTTCACATTGCTGCTACTTTGTCAATACCGAAGAGTACGGTTTCGTACAACGCGAAGAAGATAGAGAGACACGGGGGAGCCCTGAAAATGCTACCATTAGGCGGGTCGCCCCCGTGCTACCAATAGACGTCAAAACACTGTTCTAAAGTTGGGGCGAAAGAGAACCGTTCTGTTTCGGTGAAAGCTCATGTTAAAAGTCCGAATGCATCTATCGGAAAGCGAGTTAATGGTGATACGGTCAGAAGGTAATTATATTAACCTGGTCGACACTCTCCAGTTGCAAAGAGAAAACCTCGTCTGTAGGCAAAGAATATGGTAAGTCGTTTACAGTGGGAAAAGGCTTGAATCTACTGAACTGCTGACGATTGGGGTATACTTGCATGAAGTGACGAAAGCAAATTCACGCTCTTTCCGAACTGCAAGATAAGGCTTAAAGTACGTCGGATACCCAATAAAACCTGGTCACCTAATTGCTTGCAGCCAACGGTCAAATTCGGAGGAAAATGTGTCTTGGTATTGGGGTGCTTGGACAGAAATAGCATCGGGGCCCGGCACCACACACTCTCGGCATCGTGGCCCCGAGACGTCTATTTAGACCCCCTTCAAAACGTAGGACTCTCAGTTGCGACAGAGCTTCGTGAACCGGATTGCATTTTCATGACATAAACGATCTTAAACACATCTCCGCCAAAGTTAAGAACCATTTTTTAACAATTTATCTGAATTTTGTTACCCCGTGACGGTTATAGACTGGCCAATTCAGTCTCCGGACCTTACCAATCGAGCATTTGTGGGATGAAGTCGAGCGATGGTTACGGCAGCTGGCCGTCAGTATCGCGACTATTGAAGCACTTTTTTTTTTACTTGCAACAAGCCTGGCGTAGAATAACGGCCATGTTTAATGTTAATAATGTTTGCTAGCGTTTGATCAGCTTCATGCCTGGGACAATACCACAGGTCGTTGCAAAAAATGGAGGTGCACCATCATACTAGCTGCTAATGTGATGTTGCACCTCACTTTTTATTTTGTGCTCGTAATTAGCACTATAAACTTAGTATACTATGTCATTCTTGCGAGAACATTTTGCTTGTTCTTATTTCCACCGGTGCGCATACTTTTGGTTACACATCCCCAGCCGTCCAAATATTTTTGCACTTGAGCGCTTATCCCCAGATGTGTGAAGCACCAGACACTGCCCACATTGCATACTTCAGAAGAGTTTCCCTGCTACGTAGAATATTCTCAATCGGTTGAGTCCTACGGTAAGCAACCTAAGGTTGATGCCAGCAAATCAAGAGATGGCGTGCACCCGTAAAACATAATGCAAAAACTCAGTCTTTGTGTATCTGCTGCTTTTCTTTTCAACAATTGAAGATCATCAATTATCCACCATTTCGGAGGTTCCAATGGTCTGGAAAGGCCCCGTAAGCCTACAGATCATGCAGAAGCACGTATTTCCATAAGCATGTCGCAGACGAAGAGGTTTTTACAGAAAGCTTTTAATGGTCATTCTTTTGATTGAGGGCGAGCGTCTTTTGTTGTAATACCAGCCTTCAAAATTTTACTGAAAATTCATTCGTATAGCTTTTAGGGCAGTCACACGTTTCATCGATCAGAAATTCTTCGCGAGGGTAGCTTAATATCTGGATTTTTTCTTGTTAGCTTGATTCCAATGGAGATTTGGGCCACAAGTCGGAGAATGCCGATAAATTCAATTTTTTTTAAAAGGCCGAATTTCTTTTCTGCGTTCCAATCAAGGTGCATTGGCGTCAAGTGATGGTCATTGCAGATTTTTAGCGAGCGCTTAAGTGGTCCGATAAGTATGACAATCCACTTATTTCTACGAGTGTCCAAGTAGTACAGTCTTAAAATGAATGAACTCGGAGGTTTATCAAGACTAACCATAAAGACCTGCTGCACACACAATATTCATTCACTTCTACATATTAACTATGTTTTTCAGTGCTGAAAACTATAGCTATCATCCCATTTTGGCCATTGCTGAAAAAGGCTGCTGCTTGCACAGTTACGCGACTCGTCGACTGGGATCCAGGCTCCATCTCACTCTCTCGCTACACATGTGCAACTATATACGTATGCATATTTACATATAATCACAGCTGAACAAGTTAGCTCATTCCATTGGCCTGTTAAGTTACGACCCTCGTCAATAAACCCAAGTCAATAAACCCAAGTCAATAAACGAACCATCCAGCGGGTTGGCCATTTTTAAATAACCGGCGGGGTACAGCGATTCCGTTCGTCGCACTCTGGGCTGGCATGGAGCACAAGTTCTTGTACAAATATCTTAATAAAGCCTCGTCCGCTAAGGAGAGAAGATTGAGAGAATGCAGTGGTAACGCGCAGTACTTCTATAGCGTGCGTCTTATCCACGAGGCTCGAGGGTCGAGAGGATCTTAATCTGTGCCGTCGCACCGGGGGAGGGGGGTCTCCCGGTTCCTGATGGCAATGCCATTTACTCGGCCGGCAATCAGTCCGGAACACGATTGGCTCGGAATTTTCCCAACTTTGTTTAGCAGGCTGCACTCTGACGCTCTGTCCGCAAGCCCCCCCTCTCTCTCTCTCTCTCTCTCTCTCTCTCTCTCTCTCGCCTTTTCTTCGCGCCACCGCTCTCTTATGCCCGACGAAATAGGTAGTACACCAAGACCATGAATTCTGAGATCCCCGCTGGGTTTCAGACAAACGTCCGTAGCGGTCGGAGTGGCAGCGTGCGCACGGCGCTTTCTGTGCCCTGGCAGCCTCTGCTGTCACATTTACCTTGCACAAAGTCGTTTCCTCAATGTTCCAGTGCTGGGTAAAGAGAAACGAGCCTCCGTACTAAGCTCGAAGAGAATTAAGTACGAGTTTGAGGCTTCCGACGAAGCCGCCGTGGAGCCGGAGGATTTCAACGAGGTGCGTCGCGCTAACGTACACCTGCGGCAGTTTAGTATGCGCCTATCTTACGGTGCCTGTTTTTAGAACTAGTAGCTAGACGTACGCTGTCCGTCTCTTGACGGTTCTCGTTCTCGACGGACTCGTGTAGAGCGATCCGGAGCATTTTTTTCAGATTGATGGCTAGCCGCGTTCTACTACCCCGCATACTCTTTCTTGCTGCAGTAGATGCCGATAACTCCAACAGTAGCACACCTCTTGTAGCAGGTGGCGCCACCTACCCCAGCACTTGCTCTACTGCGCTCGCTGCACGCATCCCTGAGCCGTTGATCGATTTTTTTTATGTGGTTTGAACACTACGAACGCACGGAAGGGGGCTCACCTCTTCCCCCCCCCCAGTCAGGGTCGACCTCACCAACAGCAGGAACTGGTTGCTATCCCCATATCTCCCTTATAGCACGGGGGGGGGGGGCTGCACTCCAAAAAAACTGTCCACAAAATGACACGCATACATACATGTGCCCACCCACGGAAAGCAATATGCAGGCGTGTATATGCACACACACGCGCACGCGCGCACACACACACACACACACACACACACACACACACACACACGCACCCACACTTTCTCCATGCGGTCGCTTTTAAATGTAAGTTCCTACGTATATTTGCTGGTTGGATGCTATTCGGAAACCAATCGTAAGGTATTCAACTCCGCATAGTATCATGGCCATAAGGTGGTAAGTCAAATGTTGTATGCCTGTCTATGTATCAGCTGTCGAACACGGTCAATCACCTGCTTGTTAGTTCCACATGCCCGTAAGTACCCAAGTAGTTCTGTACCGAGCCGTGAATTTTCTTCCTTTAGCTTATGTGTACGAGCTAACTGTCCCCCATGAGAGCTACCCATGACTGCTTCATTGATATATAAATAAAAAAAAAATATATATATGTATACAGGCATGTGCAGTGCATGTGAACATAGACGATGGTTGGGTGAGCATGGGACGTGCATAGGTGCTACCTTGCATGTTTTTTGAGTGAGTGTCTATATGCTCATGCAAATAGGCACCCAAAGTAATGTAGTCATATTAATAGTCATTTGAGTGTTTATTTGAAGTTACCCTATGCATGTTATCATTAACCAATTAAAAAATTCATTTCCAGTATTTGTAGAGTGACTAGAAAAAGAGATTTAGTCCTTTTAGAGTGCTCTGCAAATGTCTTGCCAGTATAGTTGATATTAAAATATAACATCTGCATTTATGCCGAAGAAAACCAGAGTACATTCTAGATCCTTGACGTGTGCTTGAAGAGATTAATGCGTGTCCACTGATTAATGATGGCACGCACGATTTTCGCAAGCACAAGCACACATTGAGGACAATTCACATTGCCTGAGCAAATGCTGTGAAAAACAGGTGGATTTCTAGCTTTCTTCTAAATCTCGTCAAGTCAGCCGATGTTGTGATGTCAGTTGGATGTGAGTTCTAGGCTTCGGTACCATAGGAACTGAAGGCATGGTCTTCAGTGATTTGAGGTAGGTTAGCAGCAGAGCTAAACGACTTGAAGAGCTGGCAGTACGATATAAAGCACCGTGTGAAAGTATTTCTCACAAGTAATAATAATAATAATAATTCACTTGATAAAGCGCCCTCAGAGAACTTAATCTCTCTCTAGGCGCTTTACATTTGCTGCAAAGTGAAATGCAATTGAATGGTGAGTAAAATCATGCTTGAAAAACAAACAAAATATATGGTTAGGGGTGACATGCCCAGGGTCAGCATGCAAATGTGGTTAGTGGCAGCATGCACAGTGAGTAGGCTCGAATAAGAGAATGGAGGGACCTAAAGGTGAGTGACTGGACCTTAAAGTTGACGCAATGCTCGAAGGTGCCTGGCGCCGGCGAAAGGGGCGCCGAGTTAAGAGATATGCGCTACTTACAAGTTATGACGTTCACGACAGGCATGCCTAGCTGCCGAGATTGGCACTAAGTTTCCTTGTCACATTGCTTAGGCAGAAGGACTTGCAAGGGGAAGATTTACAGAAGCCTACACGGGATGTCACAAATGCATTGACCACTGTGGCTGTGGTGACATTATCTAAGGAAACCGGAATATTGGCAAGTGGGAGAGATTGTAATGAACTTGATGTTACTGAACTGGAAGTAAGTAGGCTTGGCTGCTGACCCTGTGTGGTCGTCTAGTGAAGGGTCATTTTCGAATAGGATGCTCAGATTTCTTGCAGAAGCTGCAGAAGATGTGCTAGCTGAGTCCATTTTGAGTAGCGAAGCCAGGGTGCAGCAACCTGTGCCACCCCCTATTACTATGCCCCACTGTCACAAACGACGAAATTATGTCTTAATTCCATTAGATGAGCAACCACCGTATTCTTGTCGTAGGATTTTTTGCTATAATTTTTCACTAATTGCAGGTGTAACCCGCTTACGTAAAAACCTTATGGATCTTGTCCCTTACATAAAAGTTTCGCAGATCTTGCCCCCTTCCCGCTAGATGATAACCCTGGCTCTGCCACATGCTAGGCTTTCCAGTTTCTGAATGGCTGTGAGTTTCTCATGCCCTATGTAAACTAAGCAAGTGGCAAGTAGTAGAAAGAATAAGAAAAATTCCATCTAATCACCTGCAGTCAAGCCACCATGCTTTTGATCACTTGATGCCTTCATAACATAATGCCATCCGAACACCGCAAAGCCCGCTGGCCAGTGGGAAACTTTGTAATGACTTGTCGTGTTGCTGGATGCCTCTCTCTCTTTCTCCCTCTCTCTCTCTCTCTCTCTCTCTCTCTCTCTCTCTCTTTACATTGAGGATGCTGCATGTCCGTGGCAGTGTATCAGTGTACTCCCCTATTAATTTAGAAGTCTGCTTGTTATAGTTTTGCCTCTATACCGGATCCTGTGATTAGCTTTCAGGTGCTATGTCTTCGCTCAGAAATGCAGCAAGTCAGGCCAAGGCACTTCGATACCTACAGAAAGCATGTGCACAAGAAAGCTGTGCAACAGAAGTCGCAAGGTGCTGTGGCAAACATGGTTGCTATCATGTGCTAACACTAACGATTAGTAGCGATCTAGGGAATGGGGTTCTGGCTTTCCATTGTTCTTCCTCGGATGGACCTAAAACGGCATGTCAGGGCATGCCTAGCCACCCGACATGCCTCTTCAGCCCTCAGTTGATTGGGTGCCTCCGGCAGCATCAAAGTCTGGCCCTCTACTTGGCTTAATTATTCATGGCTTCGACCATGTTGAGTGGTACATTTGATGCCTATGTGTGCAAGTGCACATCCTTTGCAAGTGAGAGCAACTCTGCTTTATTCTGTAACCTTACAATTATGCTGTCCCTCGTCTATTCATGTCAAGAACATTCTAAATTGAATGTGATGGAAATGTTAATTAGTAGCTGCCGATAGTGGATTACAGCTGATAAAATTTTAAATACAGAACAGCCAAAGCTTTCAGCCTTGGCACTTCGAGCAGAGAAGTTTTGCCTTTTCTGCTTTTAACTTGGGGCTTATAGCCTTGGCCTTAATTGGCCACATGGAATGTATGCTTATGTTCTAATTACAAATTAGGTGTCGATCTATAAACGTTATGTCTACTGCTGTCTTGCACAAGAGATTTTACTGTCTGCTCAATTTAAGCATAGCCAAAAGGGTGAGCTTGTAACTCTTCCCCTCTTGGAAGTCGGACGCTCTCCCCCCTCTCCCTCCCACCAATATAATTCAATCGATGTGCATACTAGAGGTAGCATGCCCCAACAAGCGGTAGCCCGTCTGAGAGGGGAGCTAGGCTGCTTGAGAGAGTGAGGGCTTCCAGACGTAGAGATGGGCTCAAGATGCTTCGTAGGATGGAGTGTATTCGCCTCGAAGCTTCAGGCTCTCGAGATAGGGCCATCCAGCCCCTCCCCCTTTTCTCAGTCAGAAGGCTGTAGAGGCTTCGAGCCTTCGGTGTGCAGTCTTTGCTCTTTCCAGACGATGGCTACAGTTTTAATCATCAGTGCCCACCGAATGCAAATGATGCCTTCGGTGCATTTTTTCAGCGCATACCTCCAGAGGGCTCACCGAGTGTAGAAGGGGGCAAGGACAGACAGTTTGTGTCGTGCGCCTTTGTGCTCAAGTTGTGCACCTGTCTCTAGGGGCTGGGTTCAGTCTTTATAGATGCTTCCGACACGGCGTTGCCTGACTCATCTACCTTTTAAAACTAATTTCATTGGCTGCTAAGCAGGCCCTACCCGTAGGTTGGTGGTAGGTCACCTAAGAATATATGGACACCCAAGTACATTTCAAGCAATGTACTTTGTGTTTGCCTTTACCAAAGTGTTGCATGCTTAGAAAAAGTATGAGGGGGTTTGTTTATATTAATCCACATTATTTTGGCCGAAAGCCTCTGATCTTTCATATTTCAATTGCGATGTTTGTGTGCAATCCGTGATCCTGTACTCTTATGTGCAGGAACCGTGAAGTTCTGGACACACTGGTTGGAATTATTGTCAAGTCGAGAACTACGTTGCAGTTGGAAGCGATTTGGTGTATAGTAAATTTAACAGCCACTGTTCCAAGTGAGCAGTGCGTCTGTGTTGCACGTGCTGCAGCACCATATCTCATAACGTACCTCGGTGGCAGCGATACTACATTGCAGGTGAGTAAACTTAAGCCATACTATCTTCACGTCTCTGAAAGCATGTTGAACTGCGGTGGCAGAAGTTGCTGACAGAATTCACCGAATTACTATATCTTGGTCGCTCCTCGATACATGTGCATGCAGTTGGTCTTAATAATAATAATAATAATGCACTTGATAAAGTGCCCTCAGAGAACTCAATCTCTTTCTAGGCGCTTTACATTTGCTGCAGAGGGAAATGCAATTGAATGGTCAGTAATATCATGCTTGATTAGCAAACAAAATGAATAACATGGTTAGGATGACATGCACAGGGTCAGCATGCAAATGTGGTTAGTGGCAGCATGCACAGTGTCAGCACGCATAAGCACATCAAGGACGAATCACAGGGACCCTCTAAATGCTGTCCTAAATAGGTGTGTTTTTTAATTTCTTTTTAAAGGTGGTCGAGTCAGGGGATGTTGTGACGCAGGTCAGGAGTGAGTTCCAGGCTTTGGGAGCATACGAACCAAATGCACGGTCTCCAAAGGTTTTTAGGTTTGTACGAGGTATTGGTAAACTGTTGGATTCCGAAAAGCGTGTGGTACGATGCTTGGCCTGGTGGAGTAGTAGATCTGAGAGATAGGCTGGAGCCAAAGAATGAAGTGACCTAAAGGTGAGCAACAAAACCTTGAAGTCGATCCGTTGCTTGACTGGTAGCCAGTGCATGTCGGCGAGAGAAAAAAATACAAGCTGATTTAACAGCCTCTTTTTGTATAGCGACAGAAGAGCCTTGACCGCTATTACCACCGCTTGCAGCGGTGATAAAGGATCGCCCACCACAGGATTCGAACCCACGACCTCGGGGCCGAGGTCGTGAAAGGCAACCACCTTACCTAGTGAGCCATTACGGCTCACCGAAAGTGTATGTATGCATGACCTGCGCTCTATGAAGCATTGCATTCACCATTCAAAATACATTATCAGAAAGAGAGTGCGGCCCCTGAAGCCAGGGAATGGGGAAGTCACACTGTGACATAAAAAACGAGGGTAAACCCTTCCCCCCTACAATGGCTTCCCTGCTGCTTTCGGCCTGTATGCTTGCATTAGCCAGCGCATACGAAGTACACTTCCTGTGTGATTCTTTCCTCAATGGGCGTGTCAGTTGAGTTTGTAAGACGCTTTTGTGGTACTTCAAATCTTCGTGTCTGCTTTGTCATCAGCTTGCATTTACTAAACTTGTTAAGCCACTTGTGTGGTTTAATTAACATTCAAATAGTAGTACATTTCAAGTAGCTTTTGACTGGCCGATCAGCTGTAACCTCTTACTTTAGATGGAGCATTTCAGCATGCTCTTTCTCCTTTTCTTAGTGCCCATCTGTGACAGAAGTATCTTATTGTAATGCGCCTAGAAAGAGATTGAGTTCTCTGAGGGTGCTTTATCAAATTTATTATTATTACTATTATTAAGTTTAATCGTTCAGTAGAGCAAAGATCATATCCTTGCCGGACAGACGTTCTGTGGAGCTTGCTTTATGCAAATAAGTTTGTGGTTGCCAGCAGCACATCAATGTCTGTGTCACTGGCTGGATTAGCTGCGCCCTATTTGGGTTATAAATTGCTTGTTTCTTATTGATCGGAGGTCGTTTTTTGCTCTTTTCTCCATTCATGCTACAGCCAGTAAGGGCCGTGCTCGTTGGGTTATCCTGTGGGGTCATTGCAGCCATTGGATCGACACGGAAGGGGCTATCATTCCGGGTCGATTCAATGAGCTAATTTTTTTATCGATTAGCAAAGCTCACTATAGCCCAACCGGCACTCGGCAAACAACCTGCTACTCAGCAGGAGCCGTATGTTTACATCTTGAATGAATGTTGAATGAGGCTGCAAGCACTGCCCCCTCCCGGACAGACGTGATAAGGCACGTCGGGAAGCTACCCCACATGCCCCTTCACCTTGCTAAATATGATTGCTTTTGGAAAAATCCAAGTCTAGTTTCCATCTTGGCATAATCCTGGCTACTCTTATGACTGCAACTTGTGTTGGAGCTCTGGCGGTAAAGGCTAGTTTCCATTGCATATGGCCAAAGCTGGCCGTGCCGTGGTACTCGTATTTTGGTCACAATCTACTCTACATGAGTTGGCATTTATCCTGTCACTGTGGAGTGAGGTGCTCTAGGCTGTGTACTTTTTCTTTTTGCCCTTTGGCTTTATCATGCAGACGCGATCTGTTGAAGCAGACCAAGACTTGGCTTGTTGATATAGAAGATTTTTAGTCAGAATGAGAGAGCCTATGTACAAAAGATGACGATTAGAAGAATTGAATTTCCGTGACAAACCTGTTGATGCAGTTTCAATATAGTAAATCTGAAAAGGAATTCAACCTCTCACCAATAGTGTGAAGCAGCATGTATAGTATAGTAGGCCGAGTTTTGGTTGAAGATCTTAGGCCCCTTCCGGAACCTAGTAGTTGGCATAGGGCCGAATCAGATGGTGATTTACAGAAAATACAAATAATTTTTAATCCAAAGTGCCGTTTTAAAGGAAAATAGTGCATATATTCAAAGGGGGGAGGGTAAACAGGGAAAATATAATCTGCAGTTGTGATGATTTTCTCGTAAAAGGACAGGATTGAAAAAAAATTATTATGCAAACCATGTCTAACCCGAAAGTAAACCGGAAGCAACATATCTGCAAAAAAAATTACCGATCTCTGCATTGTATGCGACTTGTGCCCCAACTTTTTGAACCTTGGTACATCGGGTACATTTTTTCAGCTTGTTGATGGGCATGCTTTTGACTTTTAGGCAGCTTCATTTACAGTGTAGGTTTGTGCATTGTAAATTCCATAAATCGGCCAATACTGCACAGATCAAAATGAAATTTCTCATGTGAGTTCAGCTCTGCTTATGCCCCACAGAAGCCGTTCATTTCTGAATTTGGTTGGATAGGGTTTGCTGTAACTGTCATCCAGCATCCTTGAACTTTATATTCTGCTATCATCAATCCGTGTAGGCCGCCACTTGCCATAGCTATGACTCACTCGGTCATCTACATTTGAAAGAGGCGGATTTTCTAAATTGTTTGCTGAATGCTTTCACCAAAAGACTTGGTACTGGCTACAAACTTTCAGTAGCATAAAGCAGGCCAGGCAGGCATTGTGCGTTATTTGACGAGGTTAGGTCAGCATAGTGTGACCCGATTTTTATAGCATGACAGTGTGACCTCAAATGTGGAGTGCAAGCGCTTCGAAGCTCTAATTGAAAGGAAAGGTTGCCATTCTTCGTTGGTTGTGTGGCTGAATTTGACAGACGAATGTAGAAAGCTCATTAACACTCTGAAGGGTTAGTGCTGCAGCAGTGGAAAAAAGACCGTGTCTTATTGTCAAATCAACATTGAGTTAACCAACACCGGTGGCTACAGATTTTGCACTGCCCTGGTTATTTTGTACAATGACCAGATGTTAATGTTACGAATTAGGTGGTTAATTCGTGCTTGCTACTGGCACGGCACTCTGACATGGATTCAGAATGAATACGACTGGCAGCACTCAAAAATGGCAGCGACTCTATGAGTGAAAAACCTGTGAATGGCAGCAACTCCGTGAGTAAAAACTCGATGAATGGCAGCCCTTATGAAAACCTTTAGCAGAGGAGCCCGAAATCGTGGAAGAAATATTGCATGTACTTTCTCCTCGTATGATCGTCAGAAAGTTGACTATCTGTGGCCCAGATTATCTCCAAAGCATTCGCTGACTGTGACTCGGACGTTTGTGCGTAGTAGAAATAACGGAATGACTGGCCATTTCAAAGCTGCGTGCACTTTCAAGAGTGTTGCATGACGGGAAGCATCGGCTTTCGGGTATCGAACATTGCTTGACTGGAAACCGAGTTCATTCTAGCGATACCTACGACGCCTATTTTGCCCCAGTCACTTCAGAACTATGCAGAGACCTGAGACCGGTTCTGCTTTTCCTGAGTCTTAGCCTCAGGGGTGCTAGGATGCTTCCTCTTAACGACCCGAGTGTCCTGCAGTGGTCGATTCTTTATTGACCACTTCAACCGGTGGTGATGGCCGTAAAGGCTCTTCTGCTGCTATATAAATGAGGCCTTTTAAACCAGCCTATTCTTTATTTATTTTTATTTTATTCTATTTACCTTTTTATTGTAGCAGTTTCATGGTCAAGCGGCATATCTACCATGGTTCTCTAGAAAAATGCTCGGTGAAGAGTTTAATTTTAATATCAGATAGAGTTCTTTTAGGTGCAGAAATATTTTCTGCATCGGTGCTCAAGACCCGAAAGGATTATCGCTTACCTTCCTCAAAGGGCGAAGTTTGGCATGCCAAGACTGACGATAGCCACAGTTGCACCTTGTCAAAAATGTGAGCGATTTGTTCACCCCTAAAGCGCCCCAAGAGAGAACTTGATATATTTTTAGATATTTTCACATAGGGCAGAAAGAAAGCATATCAACGTAGTAGCGATAATAACATGTACTTCTACAGCATGCAGAGGTAAGTAAATAGCGATGGACGAAGCAAATGCTTTGAGGAACGGATGGGTCTTCCTTTTAAAAGCCGCCTGTTAGAAGATGGTGGGAAATCAGTCGATAGCATGTTCTATGCTGTGGTTGCATAGGAACTGAAGATGCAATATTCAGTTTCTGCCTCCTGGGTTTCGAGTTGGTTCCAAGTGCAGCTAAGCAGCATGGAGTCAGGAGACCACGTGGTGCAAAGGTAGCCAGTGCACGTCAATGATAAGCGGTTGACATCAGGAAGAACTGGTGTAATGTGGCAGTGGCGACGTTCACGATAGGCAACCCTAGCTGCCTAGTCTTGCACCATCTAGAAGCCTCATATTCCACGAGAAGGAAAATCTGCAAATGCCATCGAGCTCCAGACACCATGTCACAAATTTATAGTCTATATTGGCAGTAGTACATCTATACTCACCCAAATTTTGCAAGGTTGTGTAAGTGAAAATGTACTGTTTCTGATTTAGTCACCTAGCTAAAAATGATCCGACATCAGGACTTCCAGATTCCGTGCAGATGTTACAGCAGAGATGCTAGCTGGGCCAATTGTGAGGGTGATGATGCACACACGCACGTCCGTGCACACTCACACACAAACACATACGTATGTGTATGTGTGTGTTTGTGTAATAATAATAATAATAATGCACTTGATAAAGCGCCCTCAGAGAACTAAATCTCTTTTTATGCGCTTACATTTGCTGCAAAGGAAACACGATTGAATGGTGAGTGGTATCATGCTTGATAAACAGCATGAATAACATGGTTAGGTGTGACATGCACAGGGTCAGCATGCAAATGTGGTTAGTGGCAGCATGCACAGTGTCAGCACACATAAGCAAGCACATCAAGGACGAATCACAGGGACCCACTAAATGCTGTCCTAAATAAGTGTGTTTTTAAGTTCTTTTTAAATGTGGTCAAGTCAGGGGACGTTCTGTCGCAAATCGGGAGTGAGTTCCAGGCTTTGGGAGCATATGAGCTAAATGCACGGTCTCCAAAGGGTTTGAGGTTTGTACGAGGTATTGGTAAACTGTTGGATTCCGAAAAGCGGGTGGTACGATGCTTGGCCTGGTGGGGGAGCAGATCTGAGAGTAGGCTGGAGCCAAAGAATGAAGTGAGATAAAACTGATCGACAAAACCTTGACGTCAATCCGTTGCTTGACTGGTGGCCAGTGCAGGTCGACGAGAAGTGGTGTGATGTGGCAACTGCGACGCTCACGACAGCTAAACCTAGCTGCGGAGTTTTGCACCAGCTGTAATCGCCTTATTGCACATGCCGGTAGGCCAGCAAGCAGTGAGTTACAGAAGTCAACACGGGATGTCACGAATGCATGGACCAACTTAGACGTGGTATCCTTATCTAAATAAGCCCGAATTTTAGCAATGTTATGTAGCTGAAAGTAGGCAGACTTGACTGTGGAGCTGATGTGGTCGTCTAACAAGAGGTCACTTTGGAACATGACACCGAGATTTCGAGCTGATTCAACAGGAGATTTGCTGGAAAGTTTCAGTTAGGGCGATCAGGTCGAGACCATTTTCAGAAATAAGGTCGCTTATTACCAGAGGTTTATTGTACAATGAGCGAGGATTCCAAAGGCAAGCGTTAAGTTGGGCCAATCGAGTTATAACAGGCCTGATGACCACTAAGTTAGAGAGATTCACAGTGATGCATGTGGGGGAGCGGGCTGAGCGGTTCGTGACTAATATACCAGCCAAGGGGGTACTCAGCTCGAAGTTCCAGCCCAACGAGCGCTGTCTGGCTTTCTTGAATAGTGGCCTGACTACAGCTTTTTTGAAAGGTTCTGGGACATAACCTGAGGTTATTGACATATTAATGATGATAGTTATGCATAGCAGCAGCAGATCAATGCAACGTAGGAGCAGGACAGTGGGAATAGGGTCCAGAGGACTTCTCTGATCTTCTTTTTCTTTCGTCTTCTTTGAATGGGCTATGCACTTCAGGACGTGATCACTAGTGACTTGCTTAAATGTAGACATTGAGGTACTGCAAGGAATCGAGGGACAGCATTCTAGGGGGGGGGGGTGCTGCCATCGCAGGGATGGACTCTCTGATCTTGTCTATCTTCTGCACAAAGAATCGAGAGAAGCGATCGGCTAGATCATCACAGGGGTCATCAGGTAAGGAGCTAACCTGGGAGTGGTTGAGGAGATGGATGATCATCAACATCAGCATTGTTGGATTGTGCATCTGTGATTCAACAATGTTTTAATTGAAGCTAGACTTGGCCTTTGCTAGGATCGATTGGTGCGATCTACAGTAATCCTCGTATGCCTGTCGGTGGACAGTCAGTCCTGATCTTTTGCATGGTTTTTCAAGCTTGTGCTTAGTAGACCTAGCTAGTTTCATGCGTGTGGTAAACCATAGGCCGTCTGGGCGACTATGCACAGTTCGCTTAGTCAGAGGTGCTTACTCGTCGACCATGTCAGCTAGTGTCGTGTTGTAGCTATCTACCAATGATGTCAGGTCAGAAGGGGGACTGAGCAGCAGAGGCGAAGCAGATATTCTCGCACGGACAGCATCGATGTCACGGGTCTTGAGGTTTCGCGATTCACAGGTTATTTTAGAGGAGGAGGAGGAAGCGGGCACACACTGTATATTGAATGAGATCTGCATGTGGTCAGATAAGCAGGATTTGGTAATAGTTGGTGATGACAAGGTGCAGTGGTATGAGAAAAATTGGTTGAGTGTGTGACCCTTGATGTGAGTAGGGCCATGCACATGAGCCACAAGAGACAATGAGTCAGTCAATGTACGAAATTCGGTGCTGAAGGCGTCAGATAAGTTATCTAAGTGAACGTTGAAATCACCCATAACGAGGTAAGATCGATTTCTTGCACACAGAATCGAAATGAGATCGGAGAAATCTGAGATAAAGGAGGATTTGGTACCTGGTGGACGATATACTACTGCCTCCATCGGTAGCTTGTTTTCGGATGAGACCAAGACAATTGATTCGAAAGATTGCTTCGAGGGTACTGCAAATGGCTCGAAGTCGAATTTTGAGCGAAAGATAATAGCAATCCGCCTCCAGTTTTGATTGATCTAGGGGTGTGAAGTATGAGAAACCAGTTGGGATAGCGTCTTTAATTGTCAGGCAGTTATCGATTTTAGCCAAGTTTCAGTCAAGAGCAGATGGAGACCATTTTCAGAAATATGGACGCTTATTACTAGAGGTTTAATGCACATTGAGCTAGGATTCCAAAGACTAAGTTGGGCCGCCGGAGTTATAACAGGCCTGGTGACCACAAAGTTAGAAAGCTTCAGTGACGCGTGCTGAGTGGTTCGAGACATTGCTACGAATACCAAACGGCGCGTACTCAGCTTGCAGTTCCCGCCAAACGAGCGGCGTCTAATTTTGCGGTCCCGGCCACCACAGCTGTGCTTTTCTTTTGTTAATGCATAATTCACGGATCTTAGCAACAGCAGAAACATCTAGGAATGCATTTGAACTACGATAAAGAAGCGATAATAGGTTTGCACGATCATAACTAGCATGCAGGCTACCAGCCGCCGGCGTAATCTAGGAATGCATTTAAACTGCTTTGACGAAGCGGTAGTAGGTACGCACGATCATAACTAACGTGCAGGTTACTAGCCGCCGGCGAAGCTAAGACCGCCGCCGGCGTGGGAAACCCAGCAGCCCGAAGCGATAAGCGTTTAGATATCCATAGGCACATAATTTCTTACTCTTTCCATATTACTTCATTGCCTACGGTAAAAAAAACAATCAGATTACACTTTACATACTGGTCCTATACACGTGCACGTCAATAAAAACTTGAATGAGGTTTTAAAGCCCTATTTTGATTGCAGTGAGGATGGCAGGCTCAATTGATAGGACCCTGGACTGGGAACTCGGAGGTTGGGATTGTTCTGGCTCGAGGCGAAATTTTGTTTGACACTCAGTTTCACGACAGGCGGCCTCCAGTCGATCTGTATTTTGAAATATATATAGAATATTTTTGCGGTATGCACTTTTATGTACAGGTTTGCGTATGCATATACATGTATATACATACGTATGCATATATATATATATATGTGTGTGTGTGTGTGTGTGTGTGTGTGTGTGTGTGTGTGTGTGTGTGTGTGTGTGTGTGTGTGTGTGTGTGTGTGTGTGTGTGTGTGTGTGTGTGTGTGTGTGTGTGTGTGTGTGCATGTATATATAGCCGTCCCTCCTTTACCGCGGTTAATGAGTTCCAGACTCCACCGCGATAAGTGATTTTCCTCGAAGTAAGATTCTTTATCTTTAAATTGAATGCTTTCGTAGTTAGAGATGAGAAAACCTGTTCACGACCCTCTAAATACGGTTTTAACATTATTGAAGCCCTCTGAAAGGAAATAACGGGTTTCACCGCACCCGATTTTTGTGGAAAAAAGTCCTTGCCCAATCACAAGGACAATCCAATCACAAGGTCGAGCGGCTGCACCTGGCGTTGACGGATTTGTGGGGGTACTCGAATACACAGGCCTACAGTCCATATGTAGAGTAATTTTAATTTTAGTAGGGGGTGTATAGTTGACTCAGACAACCGAGTGAGCGCTGTATCATGTTCACTATCTCAATCAACATTTTAATGAATACATTTGAAAAAACCGCGATAGAGTAAAACCGCGAAAGTGGAAGCTCGAGTGGCGAGGGACGACTGTATATACATATATATATAAACTCACACACACACACACACACATATATATATATATATATATATATATATATATATATATATATATATATATATATATATATATATATATAGCATACTGTACAGGCTATGTATTAGAGGACTCCTAGCCTGTGCTGCTTTCGATGAGAAAGCGATAGCAAACTTTTCGTGCACCAAAGACCTAAAAGAAGAAGGCTTAAATCTCTGTTGCTATAGGTCTGTAAAGGAGAAACTGACGGCTACTGTATTGTCTTGAGAGAGGACTTGAGGGCACCGGGTGGCCCATACTGCAGTAGCAAAGTTTTTGAGAGCCTTTTCAACAGCCAGCCAGATCATGGGTATCCTCAGCTGACTGTTTATGGGTAAGCATCAGCCCTGATGTAATAGTAGTAATAGAACACTTGATAGAGCGCCCTTAGAGAACTCAAATCTCTTTCTAGGTGCTTTACATTTGCTGCAAAGGAAACACGATCGAATGGTGAGTGGTATTATGCTTGATAGATTGCATCACGTGCGAAGTAATTTTCGGAGAAGTAAGCATAAAAGTATTTTCAGCCACACTATCGACATCTCGGAATTGAGACCTCTCAGCCTCGTCAAAAGTTAGTTGGCTCCATTTTGTAAATATGTTTATGATCCGATTAACAAGGCTTCGTGTGATCTGATTGGCAGGGCTGCAAATTGTGAGCGAGACAAGAAGCCCTGACATTCGTAAGCTTCCGGATAATTGAATCTAGCTGGAACGATGTCAAAGCCCATCTTAAAACGCCATTGAACTATGCTCATTGTATGGCAGAATTAAGTCAGGGATTCTGGGCGTCAGTTGGAAGTGAGCTCCAGGCTGTACGATCTAAAGGCAAGGTCTCACAATATTTTTAGGTCTGTTAAGAGGCACTGCTAAACGACTTGAGTCGGGAGAGATTTTCGGTGTTTTTACTAAAACAGAAGGGCATTTTATGGCGTTTGATGAAAGTGTCGGAGAAATCAGATTGCATATCAGATTTGAATCGCGAACATAAAAAAACCTCTCACCATATCAGTGCTTCTTAAGTTTCATTTGTAGACAAGCTCACCGTTGGCATATTTATTTATGCAAAGGCATAGTAGAGAAAACGATATTGAGTAATGATGGGATTACAACGATGCCGCTAGCTCTACCATCCTTTGTGATCACGAAGCTAAGAATATGGCCATCAATATGAGTTGCATGGCAACCGCATTTGACATAGTTGAAAGTCGCCAGGTTATCAAGAAATGAGCACATCTGACTTGCTAGGGCCATCAACGTGAATGTCAAAATGTACAAAAATCAACTTCGTAGTTAATTATTTGTTTCGCCTCGACTACTTTCGGTTTTGGGATCTAGGTCACCGTTGGTAACAAATCGCTCCGGATTCGTGAGCAGTGATAATGGCCTCCATGCCAACTGGCGTACTGCAAATGATCAAATTCGTGCTGGATCCACCTCTGGTCAGTGTAGTCATTTATTAATTACATACAGAAGTTTTGCATATTTTTTGGTTGATATGAATGTATAATCCCTTGAAGGTAGGACTTGATTGTGTAATGAAGAAAGCAATACTTCCAGTAAATGCGGTGGTAAATTTAAGAAGACATATACCTAAATATACCTGTATCTTTGTACATGCGTATGTAGAATGCATTATATATATATATATATATATACGTATATATATATACGTATATATATATATATATATATATGTGTATACATGCGCGTATATAAACACAGTACAAAGTATATACAATAAGAGAATAACTTTATATGCATATATACATGAGAGAGTGAGCAGAGAGGGAAAGAGTTATCGTGAATATGCTGTCTGGCCAGGAAGTTATGCAGGCGGTATTTTAAATTAATTTTTCGTCTCAGGCAGTCGTCAAATATGACGCCGAGATTTGCGATCTATGTACGGTGGTTGGTCGTGGTGCAATGGCTTATTGCAGCGGAATCAGTAATCATGATTTTTTGTATGATTGAGACCGTGGAGGCACCGCTATTTGCAGCGGCTAAGCCATCAAATAACTAGCATTCCCCGTAGCAGTTTTTTATATGGTTTTTTGTGCATCCGGATGCGACCGTTGCCGATAGTAAGGTCGCCTGACTTCACAACTTATTCTCAATTAGAACGAATTCCGGAGACTGATGACTGTCCCCTAATTTTTTGGACTCGTTCGCTTTCCCGTGTGATTTGAAGCTCTTATAATTATCCTTGGGGTTCCTTCATACATGCGCGCTGCTCGTTAGCCCGAGGCTCGCCGAGTAAAGACTCTTTCATGCGGGAGGTAAATACTGCTCCCCTCCAGCGTCGTGCGACGTCGGCTTGGCTGAGAAGCGAGCCCTACGTTACCCATGTGAGCCAGGAATGCTGAAACCGGAGCACTATAAAGAGCGCCGAAAATCATGGGCCTATGCTGTTCACTATTTCGGAGCCACCGTGAACCGGACGCGGAAACGAAGATTATAGCAGCGTTGATGATACAAAAATGGTACCGAAAATGCTGCGCTAGATTAGAGGCTCGACGTCGCGCCACATTTCAGGTTTTCCAGTCTATTGAGTACAAAACTGAGAAGGATCAAATGTGTCTGTACAATTTTTTTAACGACCTGCTCGCTGCGAGCAGTGGCGATGATAATGCTCTGGTGAGCTTACTTAAGAGAAGGGATTCTATGCTAAAATCGGCGGAGGGTTTCTTGAAAGAGGCTGAAGATATACAAATAGAAAAAGGCTACAAAGGTCTGAATCTCGTGTTTCCTTTGGATAAGGAACAGCTGGATTCGCTTCAGTCATATTTTGAACGGAAGCAAGTACTGCACGGCAAATACGTTGCTCAAATTCTTCGGGACGCGACGAAGTTGCTGAAAAATATGAGCAACATCCACAAAGTGTCGCTCCAGCACGTGCCGGCGGTGACGATTTGCGGCGATATCCACGGGCAGCTTGATGATCTGCTGCTCATTTTCTGGAAGAACGGAAAGCCCGGCCGTTTGAACCCCTATATTTTTAACGGCGACTTCGTGGACAGAGGTCCGTCGTCCATTGAAGTTGCCATCTTGCTGCTTGCCTATTTCCTAGTGTATCCGAAGTCGGTTTTTCTCAACCGCGGAAACCACGAGGATCAGGTGATGAACGTGCGATACGGATTTGTGAAGGAGGTGACGAAAAAGTACAAGGGCTTGGCTAACGTCATGGTCACGCTTTTCAGCGAGGCATTCCGCTGGTTGCCGGTGGCCAGCATCGTTGACGGGAAAGTCTTCGTCGCTCACGGCGGTATCTCCAACAAGACCGACGTTCGCGAGATCCGCAAGTTGAAGCGGCAAAACTACATGTCCATCCTCAACCCGCCGCTCGACGAGAGCCAGCCGGAGAAGGTCGACTACGACGAGTGGCGACAGATACTCGATCTCACTTGGAGCGATCCCAAGCAGCAGGACGGTTGCGAGCCCAACACTTTCCGCGGCGGGGGCTGCTATTTCGGACCGGACATCACGGCCTCCGTGCTGCGACGGCACAAGTGGTCACTGCTGATACGCTCGCACGAGTGCAAGCCCGAGGGCTACGAGTGGTCGCACGGCGATCGCGTCCTGACCGTCTTCTCGGCTTCCAACTACTACGAAGAAGACAGCAACAAGGGCGCGTACGTGCGCTTCGACCGAGATGCGATCGAGAGGGGCGGCAAGCCGGAGATTTTCCAATTCAACGCCGTCGCCGGCGGCGGCGGAGCAGCTGCCGCGATGCGGCGCTCGGTGACCGACAAGGTCGAGCGAACACACCGGGCCGCTCTGGAGGTGCTTCGCGAGAAGATCTTCGCCCACAAGGCGAAGCTGCTCGAGCGCTTTCAGCAGCTCGACAAGCGAGGCGCCGGGACGGTGACGGTCGCCGAGTGGTGCCACGCGATGCACGGCGTCACCGGCCTGGATCTGCCGTGGCGGGCCCTGCTGCCCGTTCTGATCAAGGGCGGCGCCGGCGGTGGCCAGCGAAGGCATGCTCGCGAAGTGAGCTACGGCAGCCTCTTCGACGACGTGCAGCTCATGCACAAAGTGAGCCGCGCCGACGAGAACCTGGAAGCCCTCTATCGGCACAGGGAGGCGCTGACGCACATATTCAATGCTATCGACAGGGATCACTCGGGCTTCATATCGAAGCAGGAATTCGCCGACGCTTGCGTCATGCTGCAAAGCATTACACATAACAATCTCAGCGAAAAGCAGATCCGGCAGATGGCGAACGCAATAGACTTAAACAACGACGGCCAGATCGACATTAACGAGTTCCTGGATGCGTTCGCCCTCATCCAAGCAAGCACGGCCGACGGCTCGGTGGCAGCAGCAGCAGCAGCGGCATCAGCAGCTGCCGGCAGGAAGCGCCGCAGCCGGCCAGCATCGCCAGCCGCAGCTGCTTCGCACGGCTTCGGTGGCAGCGCAGCAGCAGCAGCGCAGCCCGACGGCTCCAGTGACGGCGGCGACTTGGCGAAGCCGGCCGTTCAGTCGGCGGCTGGCCCTGCCCTGCACCCGGGGGTGCCGCCTCTGTCGACTGCGGACGAGGCCCCCATGAGCACGTCGCCGGAGAGCCTCGCGCCGTCCGAGGCAGCCAGACGCGCGAGCGACGCTCAGGTGGCAGCAGCGGCTGCTGGCATTCTTGTGCACTCTTTCACGCTGCTCGCGCCGACCGGTACAACCGAGGATGTGGAGGCGACAAGCGACGTGCTATAGCTTTGTTTTCAGAAGCTTCCCTCCCGCGGCATAGCGCTGCGTCGGCACTCGTTGGCTGCATTTTGCCGCATGCTGACTTTCGACCGCTGTGCGACGGTCGTCACGAGAGAGGCAGCACGCCTCTCCCCTCCTGCTGGGGCTGGCTGCGAGCACTGCGTGCCTCTGCAGCGGCTGATGACGAGCTGATTGGCTCGGTGGTAAGAGCAGCCGCTCTGAGACTCATGTTCAGTCACGCTCGGTAGTGCCTCGAGAGCTTGTATTGCTCTTGATTGACGACAAAGGTGCAGTGTCGACTTTAGCTTTTTTTTTTGTTCGCTCTTCGCTACTGCCGAGAGCAGCCGTTCTTCTCTGAGGATTTGGTTTCCTTTCTGTGTTTCTGCTCTGTCACCCCCTTCTCTCAGCAGCTATGCTAACGTAGCGTATATCTAGATTTGGTAGGTTGCTTTGGCCAAGGGTATAGTGATCACCTCTAACGACCGAGATCGAGGATTCATGCCCCCTGGCATATGTAAAGTGTCTGCATAGCGATTAAGTTCTCTTATGGTGCCATGCAAGTGAATTATATCCTGTATGTGTTGTATAGCTCGTTAGCGTATGACCAGAGCATTGAAGAGCTTCTGCCAGTACCTGCCTCTTTCTAGCTATCACCTTGTGATACAATCGGGTGAATGGATTCCAGCACATCTGGCACATTATTTGGCAACGTTAGGGCATGCTGCAGCATTTGACTAGAAAGATGAGTGAGAAAGATAAACTAGGAGCACTTTACTGTGACGTGGCTAGTAGAGCCGGTCTGGTTGCTAGGAGACAGTTCTTAGATGGGAGAGCAGCACTGGGTTGAATAGGTTAAAGGAAGGTTGATGAGACAGGGGGCAGCCGAGCTTGTAGCCGTATAGGTTCGCCGCTGCCGATTGCAGTGGCACGAGTGGTTATTTGCCTTTCTCCGATGGTGATCGTGATGATGGTGTAAGGCTTTGCTTATCCTTGACGACTCACTCATCCTTCTTGTCTCAACGAGCTGGCTTGGCAGATCAGTTGGTCGTAGCTTTCAATGGGAAACAAGCACAGATTGAGTGTGCTGCTGTACTCCGGCTTCGGCAGGACAGTGCCAGCTCCCAGCAGCGGCATATCAAAGGAGTTCAGCTCACAGCTTTTATGTCACCACAGGTAGCTCATTGAGTGGCATCTCTTCTACTCGAATGGGCACACTGCAAATGGCATCCTTTGCTTTCGCTCATCGTTCTTTTCTTTGTGCAGGCATCCCCTTTGGATCCTGGGTAACAGCTTGGGTAACAGTTCTAGCTGCTGCTGCTGCTTTACGATCTGCTTCTGTACAGCAGTCATCAGCAAGAGTTAGCAGCTCTGCACACCCCCCATTACAATGCTGTTGGCAGCTGTTCCAATGGCTGAATAATATATATATATATATATATATATATATATATATATATATATATATATATATATATATATATATATATATATATATATATATATATATATATATATATATATATATATTGGCAATAAAGGATCGCCCATTGCAAGATTCGAACCCACAACCTCAATCGTGAAGAGGGAATACCTTACTTCATGGGCTATCATATAGCCATGTTTATACTGCAATAGTGCAATATGTTCTTCAATATGTTCCACGATATTGTGCTTGATATTTCTCGATCTTTTCAACACAGTAGGATCTCTGGCTGTGCATCCGCGTAATCTGTAGGCCCATTGTAGCGTGTTTGAGCATTAAAGCCACCCGTTGCAGTCATTTGCACATGCCCAAGGGACCCGGTGCAGCTCTCCTGTGCCTTTTTTTTTACTGCAAACCCTTCATCGTGCATTCCTGACGTAGATATTTGCATGTAGCGTGAAGAGTGCTTTAACTTGTAAGCACTATTTTGCGATTTATTTCATTTTTAGGTGTTTTCTTAAGTCGAGGTAGCCTTCTTCGACTGCACAGCTTATGTACTTGCATTAATTATGCCAAAGCTTGACCTCATGTGGCCGCATAAAAAATCCCTATAATCGCATATACTTCGCTGAGTCCGGCTCGGTTTTCACTTTTGCCAGTGAATATACTGGCGATGTTGCGGTCGAGAATGTGTTCTGCCATGCCTGCAGAGTGCATTCTGCAACGGTTCGTCGACGGTGACTGACCCTGTCAAGTGATTCGGTAGCATCAGCTGTGTGGCTGTCCTAGTGCAGCTGCAGCAAGCTCATGTTCTTTCACTTGCTCGCTCTCACTTTGACAGGAGGCCTCGTGCTGGGCTCTAGGTAATATGGCTGGCGACGGAGCTTTGTGCCGTGCTCTGCTTGTGGCTCAGGGAGCCGTTCCATCTCTAGTCAAACTTCTCAAGGTGGGTGCATACGTGTGTGTGTGTGTGTGTGTGTGTGTGTGTGTGTGTGTGTGTGTGTGTGTGTGTGTCTGCACGTGTGGATGTGTGCTTGCGTGCCTGTGCGTGTGGGATGGGCGTAGATGCAGAAAGCTGGTACTTTTCTCTGCATGCGTTTGTGTGCACATTCTGGTGGCGAGTTAGTTGTTCGTGTGCCTTGGAGTGGAAAGTCTCCATACAATTTGGGTGGATCTGAAAAAATCGCCGAAAATCGTAAGGATGTAAGGAGAGAGCAAGAGAAATATTATGAAATTCCAGAGTTGACTATCATAGTTTGAGTTTGTTAGCTGTTGGATGAACTCTGGGTCTTAGCCCATGTGGGAACCGCTCGCAGTTTGCAACCCGTGTCGTGGGTTCCAGTACGATTGCTGTGGCCAATTCTTCATTGCCCTCTGCAATCTAGGTTCTGGATGCCAAAGCTCTTTTGGTGCTATGTAAATAAAGGCTGTTGAATCAGTCGACCTTTACTTTTTTAATTCAAGAACCCAAAGCAAACCTGTTGCTAACCTGATGGCACTGCTATGCCTACAGATCAGCACTCCCACTTACTAGTTAAAGCCACTTTCTAGTTAAAGGGAGCCCAATCTTACTCAGAAATTGGAAAGCCTGAATCTCAAAATTGGCTCTGCCAGTATATCTCTGGTAGCGACTGGAGAAAATCTGGGTGTCCAGTTCTAAAGTGGCCCTTTGCTTGACAACCGTGTCAGATCAGCAGTCAGATCTGCCTGTTTTTGAGCTACATACTATTGCCAAAATTACCATTGCCAAAATTTGGACTTGCCTAGTTATGGATACCACAGCCAAACTTGTTCCTGCATTTTTAACATCCCATCTCTACTTATGTAACTCACTACTTGTAGCTCTTCCTGCCAGTGCCATACGATGCTTACAATTAGTGCAAACCATTTTATTGTTTATCATTTATTTAGTTTTGAAATTAAAAATATAAGTGCTAATATAAATTTATTTATTTATTTGTTAAAATTTAGTTAAACCGAAGAAAATCGAAGGCAACAGAGACTCATCAAAAGTGAGTGCCATCTCTGTAGTAAACTTGTGACCGTCTGTCACAGTTCTGGTGAGCTCTTGAAGTTCTGTTTGTCTTTAAACTTCATTAGATAATGTGGTCCGCGTCTTTCATGGCTGCTTCCATATACTAATCTTATACAGGAGGCATGCATAATACCCAAGGCTTAAGGTTTACTGGGTTATATTTGTCATGCTCTTTTCCAATCATAAAACTGTGAACAGCTACCTATATGAAACACTTAGGAAAAGTTAAGAACTTTATAAAGACTTAATTCAATTGTGTGCAATACCCAATCAGATTGTTTTAAATTTAACCTAAAATCTCACCTTAAGATCCATTCAGCAAATTAAGATCTGAACATTCCTGAGCAGTCCTGCTGGGGACTTTTGTATAATCCTGCTCAGCTCGCTGTGGAATAATATTTACCAGAGAGTCGGTAGTTTATTCAGTTGTATATTAGCTATAAGTATACGTTTGTTCACTTATGGGATTTTTTAGTGCTTACACTGCTTACAGTGCTAACACTGTAGTTTTGTACTAGCCGTGATGGCACACTAGGTAAGGCGGTTGCTTTTCACGACCTCGGTCCCTAGGTCGTGGCTTGGAATCCTTCGGTGGGCGATCCTTTATTGCTACTGCAAGTGGTGGTGATACCCGTAAAGGCTCTTCTGTCGCTATGTAAAAGAGGCTGTTGAATCAGCTATTTTTTTTATCTCCCTGACAATGTATGACATACTTGTGGTTGTAGTCGCATTCGGAATCATGCTCGAGGTATGCAGCATTTGCTCTGACAGGCTTGGCTCGAAAACCAGGCGACCAGCGAAGGTATGAGGGATGTATGGATATGCGATTATGTCGAACATAGTTAGCTATGTTGTCTGCCATATCTTACTTGTAACTAGCCCTAGTTATTTGTCCTTTGTACCCTCAGAGGTACGTCTTGCTATGTTACTTGGACTTTTTTAGGACCCTTGTTTCCTGTGGCATAGTGCCAGCACTCGCCGATATGCTTAAAGATATTGATTGCCATCCAGAGAGATCGTTCGATACCCAAGTTGAAGTCGCATGGTTACTGTCGTTCCTCAGCGCAAGGTGTGTATCACAACTAGTATGCATTATCTGGCACTGTGTTAAAAGACAAGTCACCAAACATATCTGTGACAAATATATTCGATGATTGCCGTATGCTTATGCGAGAGCTATGCGTATATATTCATTAATGATATGGTGCTTCATACCTAAATGGGAATAAAGGGCAAGGCGTTTTTGCTAACTGGTTAAGAGAGTAGATGTTCAGGTGAATATTAGTTCTCCCAGTAGTTAAATCTCGTGCGACTGGGAGGGCTTACTCGGTGTCCTGTCCAGTGTCTCTGCGAGTCACAGTCATGTTTCGCTGGTTGTGGAAGGAAGTTTTATGCAAAGCATAGAGTGAGAATGTGGCTGGATACATCCACTCCCTGTTTGGCAATATAACCTTTCATATTCTTGGTGAGTGGAAGTTGGTGAGAAGCTCAGGGGTGTGATCAGCTACTTGCATTTATTTTTACCCCGTCTTGCATGAAAGGTGGTCCGTTGGGAAAGGGTCATTCAGGCACCTAGAATAATAATAATAATAATAATACATTGGTTGCACCCTCGGAGAACTTAATCTCTTTCTAGG
>WPIO01000083.1:1772500-1846047 GCA_009760855.2 Cristatella mucedo
CAGTGCAGCCTTATGCTTTTTCAAGTAAACAATTTCTCGTAAGCGATACACCGCTCATGTGCTGTCGTTTTCATTTTTCTTTTAGATACATGTACCTATAATGCGCTTTCTTGGAAATATGCTGTGCAATAGCGAGGATACCGCACGACGGCTATGTCACGATGGCTGTCTCCTTCTCTGTGTAAAGAAGTGTCTGTCATCGTCAAAATCGTGGCTGGTCAAGGAAACTCTCTGGACTCTATCAAACCTAGCAGGTAGAGGGTCGAAGCATCGATATCGTTTGTTTTGCCCTTTGTTATTTTATCCTTTGCTATTAAACTATTGGTTCATCCGCAAGCAGTGGCAGTGGACTCGCTTGAGCTTGGCCTTGGGGAGAGGGGAGGTGCACATCAGCAGAGGGTCGTGAGTGAATAATGAAGCACAAGCCCAGTGTCAATGAAAGGCACCTGCACGTGCATTGGACATGCACGTGCAGGGCAGCCCATGAAGTGAAACTCGGGCCGCACCTTAAATCAGCTGCTAGGCGATGGTGCACACCACCCTCCCCCCTTTAATTCCAGCCCGAAGTGGGCCGACTTGGTACAACCAGTTGCAGCCAGTCGTTCGTGACCTAATGCCCTTCGATTCTGCATTGCCTCAAGGCTACGTAGCCTTCATCTTTAGCAGGAGAATGCATTGATAAAATAAACCAAAAGAAATTTGTATAAAATAGGCCTAAATCTGACTAGTTTTGGGACTCGGCTGAATTCATTACATGAAAATGGTGAGGCATTTCCCCTCACCGAGAGCAGAGCTAAATATGTATAATGTGCTCGCTCGGTTGCCTATCAGACTTCTGCACAGACGTATAATTGGCTATTCTACTTGCACAGTTATTGCATACGTATAGCACGTGAACTTATGGCCGTGCATTATGCCACCCGTGTCTTGTGAGCTGAGTAAGAGAAAGCTGCTAAAAAAAATATTCCCTACTTTGACAGGAGCTGGCTTTGGTCTGCGGGTGGCTCACCCTGATCGTGGATCGTGGACGTGCATAGAAGTTAGGGAACTGCCAGTTAGTGTCCTCCCTCTCACATGCCCCCTACCTCTATTAAGGGGGGGTGGCATACCTACCTTCTGGGGCACATGTCACTATGTTCACCCCTTTAACCTGCCCTTAGATTGTCAGATTGAGCTGAGGGTCCACCTTGTTTAAAAGACTTCCGACTGCTGCTACTCCTATGCGCATGCACTCGGAAAAGGTCGGGGTGGGGAGATCGTTTACTTGCATTGCTGCCTCCAGGGAGATCGTTTACTTGCATTGCTGCCTCCGCTGTACCGCTGCTCCTTGCTGATAAGCCGTAGCCATGTCTAAACACTGTGGCAGAAGTTACAGTTTATGTGGAAGATCAGTGCCAGCCCATTTCAGATTGCTAAGCATGGTTTGACAGCAATATCTACAGAGCTGATGTGAACGTTGGAAAAAGAACGATGTAATATTAAGTGTCTCCATCTGTAACTCTACAAAGCCACAAGGATTAAGTAGTTGTTACTTATAGAGTTTCTATGGCAGAGTCAAAGCTTTAACGGCTTCATGTACGAATACGCTAGCCAACAGACTTCATCCTGTGATACAAAGAGAAAGTGAGAAGTACAGCTGAGTCACGAGGGTAGTTGAGAAAGTGTGCCTACAGTCTGTAAGCATAGTAATAGAGCAGCTAATTTATTGTCCATAGATGACCAGAGGGCACGAAGAGGCTGAAACTGGTGCAGCAGTTCAGCTAGATATGAAGGAGCTGTGGCTGTTTGGGTCAGTATGAGAATTGCGCTCTGTATCCATCGATCTACCGAAAATCATTGCAGCTCATTCAGTAAATGAGACACGTGGCTGAACCTTTTGGATTTGTTGGCTTGCCTTGCAGCACTATTCATCTTCTGCTTAAGAGATTTTGTGACTTTTCTTGGTAGCCCTGTCAAAACTATATTACAGTAGTCAAGCATAGAGAGAACGAGTGAGCTAGTAAGAGATTTCGCCAGCCACCAAAGCTATATTGAAAATGCACTGGTGGCGTTGCACTGCTCTTTTGGGTTGGCTATGGCTGTCTTTCTATGCGCACTTGTAAAATCGCGGCGTCAGTGTACGCTGCCTTGGGCGAGAAAAGTAAGCTGCAGCGGTCAAGAGAAATTACCTCATCGACTGCTCTCAG
Organism: Cristatella mucedo; assembly: GCA_009760855.2. NCBI lineage: Eukaryota > Metazoa > Bryozoa > Phylactolaemata > Cristatellidae > Cristatella > Cristatella mucedo. Next base: position 1,774,687 of record WPIO01000083.1, read on the forward strand.
TGTGACTTTAGGATATTCAGCAGAGCATACCTTTTTGTGGGTGAAACAAAGGAGGAGTTAAGGAGTACTCAGTGGTGGCAGCAACCACTTGTCGTATAGTATATACGGAATTCAAGCATTGTCTGGTTGAGTCGAATGTCAGTATTGTGCCGCTGTCGCTTGTGTATAGTGCTGCAGCATTGAACTAAAACCTTAGCTGATTCAGTAGCCTTATTTAATATCGCATATTGTTATAATAATAGTAATGCATCTGATAAAGCACCCTCAGAGAACTCAATCTCTCTCTAGGTACTTTAGATTTGTTGCAAAGGAAGCATGATCGAATGCTGTGATAGCATGCGAAATAAACAACAAGAATAACATGGTTAGGGATGACGTACACAGGGTCAGCATGCAAGGGTCAGCATGCAAGTCACTCTCGTGGCAGCCGTGACCCTGCCATAAGTTGTATTTCATTGGCCCCGGAATAATCATAGTTGTTTCCCCTATTCGTTAATAGGTTCTCGATATGGTTGCGAATACATGGCAACTGCCAACGTCGTTGATGGCGTGGTAACCTGCCTTGGGTCCATGTTACCACCAGCAAGCGGTGTGCAAGCAGAGGCTGCAATTGTTCTGCTAAACGTGGCGGCAAATAGCAGCACACTTTGCCAAGGAGACTCGGCAGAAGTACCTCGGATTGTGTCGGTGTCTGTGCAAGCTCTCACAAACACTATTCTAGCAGGCTCCGGCCATGACAACAGTGCTGCTGATGCTGCAGTGCTGATCCTTACTCTCCTTTCGGTGCTGCTGCAGCCCCATCAGGTGAGGTAACTTGCATGTTCAGACAACATGATCGATCTCCCGCTACATCGTGAATATCCTACAGAGTGGCTTTTCTAATATATATACCATAATTATATTGGTAATAATAATAGGATATTTGTATAGCACCCTATGAGAACCAAATCTCTTTCTACGCACTTTACATGTGCTTGAAAGGGAGCATGTCAAATGGTTAGTGAGACTATGCACAATGTCATAAACTCATAATAATAATAATGTAATAATAGTAGTAGTACATTTGTATAGCCCTCTCACATGAGGAAAATATCACGGCCAGACCAGATGCTGGGCGGAACAGCTGGGTTTCTGGCCTCGTTTTAATGTCGTCAAGTCAGGGCATGCCGTGACATCAACTGGTAGTGAGTTGCAGGCTTTGGGAGCGTATGAACTAACGGCACGATCATGAAAGGTGTTGAGGTTCGTACGAGGTTTAGCTAAATGGTTTGAGTCAGAACAGAAGGCTACTTAATATATGGTATAGGAGTAGTTCTGATAGATTCCTCGTGCAGCTTTGTTAAAAATAGACCCAGAGCATGAACTTAAGAGTGGCCATGCTGCCTTCCACAGTTAACGACTACCTGTATATATCTTCTCTATATAAGAAGTCCAGTTTTAACATCAGCCATGAATAGTGGCAGATGCCATAAGCACACACATAGCTTGGGCTACAAGGGACTCGTGCATAGCCTTGCTGGGGGCAAAGCGATCGCACCGACTCAACAATGCACAACTGCACTGCACAACAAGCAGTGCATAACACAAAGTGCATCTTACGGTCGGGTGCGAATTTGCAGCGTGAATTGGCGCATATGATTATCGAGCACCTGCTGAACAACGATGAGAAATCGGCGAGAAGTTAAAAATAAGATAAAGTATGGTAGTTAAAAAGTCCTATGAAAGAACTAGGCTGGATGGGCAACTGTCGCTTTTTATTTAGTGAGGCTGCAACCATTTATGCATACACACCAAGTTTACCTGACGGTGGGGGGCTGGCTGGCTATGTTTTGAGGGATCAGTGGGTATGCCGGCCTGAGTCTTCCACGTGCTGCTGCGTTAATGAAGCAAGGTCTAAAATTGGAATATGACTGCGCATAACTATGGCAGCCTGAAACAAACAGCTGCCCTCTTGATGATAGGTGTCGTGAGCTACTTTGTTTCTCTCTTTTTTTTTGGCTTTCACTAGCCTGTATTGCCTGTCACTGCCTTACCCATACGGAGCTTAAGTCCCGTGGGGCCAAAAAGCAAAACTTAAGATGCCAATGAGTTCATTTGGCTGTACTTAAAGCAAGAGAGCATCTCGACTCGTCAGATGTGTGCCACCTAGCAGTGTGCATGCGTGCAACCTTGTTTGCATGACTTTTACTGGCGAATGCAGTCTTCTGACTTTGTGTGTGGCTTGTGTCGACACTCGTTAGTGTGCTGTCAGCAAATGATAGCATTGCTTGATTCAATGCAACGAGCTCTTTGAACGTCTGGGTGGGTTGCTCTTGGGTCGACGTGCCGAATTCTTTCACGCACCTTCACGCTGCCTCGAAGGTGCCCCACCATGTCGCTCTTTGGGGAGTAAGGTGCAATGTGAGCACCCTTTGGCATGCTAGTCGTGATGGCACACTAGGTAAGGCGGTTGCTTTCACGACCTCGGTCCTGAGGTCGTGGGTTCGATTCCTGCAGTGGGCTATCCTTTATCGCCACTGCAAGCGGTAGTGATAGCCATAAAGGCTCTTCTGTCGCTATACAAAAAGAGGCTGTTTAATCAGCTAGGATTTTTTTTAACTGCAGTGTGTTCTGCTGCTGCTGCTGGTATTTTGTGAACATACCACGAGAGCAGATACGGGAAACATGAAGCAAGCAGGTTGAGGGGAAGGCTTCTGAAAGATGCCATTCGGAGACTTGCTGACTGCCTTATATTGATCGAATTCTGGTTGCATGGCGACCGAAGCTGATTCTTTCCTATGTCCTCACAGGCACACCAGGAAGAGTTTCGCAGCTGCGGTGGTATGCTTCTCGTGCAGAACTTATCTTACCACTCCAACGAAGCAGTGCAAAAGGCTGCCTGTGACCTCCTGCAACAGATGGCAGTGCATGGTGATTGAATGAGTGGGCGTACCAGAGTTGGTACGACATTATGTGGTCTAGGCCATCGGCTTGCCAGGAAAACCAGCAGCAGCTGGTGTGGCAAAGTGCAGCTATGTTGCTGCTTTGAGGGACGGCAGGCATTACGAGCTGAGACACGTCTCCCAGCAGAAGATAGTTTGAGAACCTCTTCTTGCAAATACCGTTCCAAAAATTGTATGTTCTATGATGCATCACGGGCTCGGCTTAACGTGCTACTGCATGTGCAACGTTATTGATAAGCCACAGTTGATCTCGCTGTGTGCCCTTGCTCACAATGTGCTGCTGAGCAGCCAAAGTGACCGCTACATTAGGTCGCTCACTCTTTCACGGCTGGCTGTCTTCGCTATACATTGAATGTGCACGGTCTATTATTATGCTATTAGTATGGTTAGTATGCCAACTGCCTACCAATATAATAATGCAGACTCATACCAAGATTCGCATGCATGCACACTGTTTTTTTTTAAAGACCAAGTCGCCTAGCTCACGCTGATGCACTTGCATTGGATTGCAGCGTATTCCGGATATTATTCCATAGAAAGGAGACGAAAAGCTAATTAGATCGATCAGGATACCAAGGTTTTGCTGACAAAAGCAGCTTGACGATTTGATCAGATTCCATGCAATTAAACCTAGAACCTTTCATTATGAGTGTGATGTATGTTAGTGTTCATGATGGTTTTGCCCCTTGGTCTTAGCTCAGTGGTAAAGGTTCGTTCTTCATGGACGAGGACGTAGGTTCGAGTCCTTCAGTGGGCGATCCTTTTTTGCAAGCGGTGGTGATAGCCGTCTAGGCTCGTATGTTGCTATACAAATGAGGCTGTTGAATCAGCAAACCTTTTTTGTTTCCTGTATTAGCAGCTTCAGTGATCGCATGTAAGTGCCCTCTGTCTAAAGCTATGCATTATGTAAAACAGTGATCCTTTTTAGCATTCTGGGCAATAACTTATTTGGCTTAAATAAGATAAACAAAAGAGGCGATGCATTTTCTTCATATACCTACTTTCGGGCAGTAGCCATAATCTGTCATATTAAAGGATGAAATCTAGACCCTTTAGGGCCACCATTCTATAGTATGCCAGTTCTCCTTCGGCATTTCTAGGTACTCTACGGTTTCAATCAGGAATGCCCGGTTCTTACTCAAGATCGACGATCTATTCTGCAACAAGTGGTCATCTTGTAGATTATCTAGGCCCTACAGTCCAGTTTTTGCTTACTGGATGCATGGCACTCCAATAAAAGCATCACTTTCAATAAAAGTAAGGTCTGGTTTGGTCCAGTGGTTAAGGTGCTCGCCCCGACCAAGGTCTGGCTGAGGTCGTGGGCTCGAGCCTGGAGCCATATGTGAAGCGCCTGAATAGAGATTACGTTCTCTTAGGGTGCTATATAATGAATTATATTTTTATACATAGTAAAGATTTTTCGATGCAGTCGAGTATCGTTGATTAGCCCCTGAATAGGATAGACAACACCTCGAAGGATTGCTTTCCAGTCAGTCGCGTCCGAAAAGTCAACGCGAAAAGCATGGAAGTCTAAAAGCTGGTGTTGTCGACGCTATTTTTACCTAACTCCCTTTGAATTTTGTTGTCTTGTCAAGTAAAACCATCGCAAAGAACAAGGGCGATCTATCGCAACCCAAGGGAGTCGAGTACTGAAGTGGTCTAGGCTTGCAGTTACAGAGCGCCATTGTAGAGAACAGTGGAACAAAAAGAAAAAACCTCGATCTTGCACTGCATCGATCAGAAAGCTACCGAACCTTTCCTCTGCACTCAAAAGTATTTTAACGAAATGCGTGTGTGCAGATTTGTATTTGTTCTGTGCTCGCCATGGTCATAGTATGAAATGAATGCAATGGGTCTGCAGGTGATTTGATCAACAAATTTAGAAAACTCCACGGCTGCCCTCCTGATATGCAATCGGATCTCCGCAATGGCTGGACACATTGTCCAATACAGTTGTACGGTAGAGTATGTATGTATATTGTAGCTTGAGTTATCGTCCCGAACGGCAGAGAACGCTAGCCGACGAGCAACACCACATGTTTATTCTACCTACACACGGAGCAGGGCGAAGCACGACTCTCCTCGCCCCTCCCTCCCACCGGAGTCCCCCAACTCAATTGTCATAACAATCACTAATAGCACGTCCCGGCTGCTTACCACATCGAGTGTCACAGCCCACTCGTACAGCGATCAGGGGCAGTGTCATCAATTAAATGAAACCACACACACACACACACACACACATATATATATATATATATATACACGAGCACCTTGACCTCGGTCTTCAAACCGAGTGAATCTATAATAGTCTTCGAACCTATGGGGTTAAACCAGGGCTTTATAGGCTGTCTTGAGATAAAGGTCACAGGTGCCCCTTTATTCCGGTTACCGGTGCAGCAAGCTGAATGGGTTATAAGTGCCTCTAGGATATGACTTCGGTGTAGTTTAGGGCCATCGCAAGAAAATAGCCCTGCAAAGGACAATAATTGATAAAGAGCGAAAAAGCAACTGGAATAATACTAAAAGCGATACAAAAGTCCATTAGTCAGTAGTAATAAAGCTCTTAGTATCGTCAATATATTAAATGAGTATTTTTAGTAGTTGCGTCACTTCACTTTTTTCTCTAGTTTAGCTATTTTGATGTGTCATTGCCTAGGTAAGCCCTTACGATATGTTTGCGTATGGCTAAGCAGCTGGGCTAATGTCATTAAAATATAACCAGCTAATTTTCTCTAATATCCCGTAGCAAGGCAATTTCGTCGTTCAATGACGAACTCAGTCAGCTATCATTGCAAAACAAATCATTGCTTTGTTAAGCCGGTGCTCGGCTCCGGCCTCTAGGGTACGGCGCACAGAGTGCTGCAGATGCTGGCCAATGACAGCGGGCATTCAAGCCACGGCACCAGCGATCAGAATCTCGCCAACACCAACGGTATAGAAAAAATTCTACGACTTTTTATAAGTTCACAGAGTCTATTCAGTACGCTGTCTTGCGCGACCCTTCGCACGCGACTCCCTGTCTATTTCTTACCAATTCACTGGATGTCCGATGCTACCATTATTGACCACGGATTCCGTCTGTACAGAAGAAAGACCTTCACGAGTTTCGGGAGAGCTAAAGCTCAAGTATAAGCAGTAAGTGTTAACGACAGTAGCAAAATTGACAGCCGTCAAACAGCTGCTGATCTGAATAGAAATCTATCGCTGATACAGGTAGTGCTAATAAGGAGAATAAGATTCAACCAATTTCAGATATGTAAGTTGTAGCAAATTTAAGCTCGCCCAAAAAGACAATGTGCAAAATGGAAGTAAACCAGTTGGCATGGTGTTGAGAAAGCCTTCTTTGCCTTGTTGTGCAATATATCAGACTCCGATGGTAGGCCCGCCTAATGTTGGCCCACTTTTGATATACATGCATTTTAACGCACTAATATTGTGCTGCTAAAACACTACGGGTAGCATGTGGTACGATTCACTGCGAATATAGACACACTTTTTCATTAAAACCCTCCGTTAACATTCCAGCAGCATAGCTGTGAATAACGGCTAGCGGTCTCGGGCACGAAGCAGGAAATAATCCAATCTTTAGAGACGACAAGCAATGCTTCTGACGTCACTTCTCTGCTTCAGGATGTGATTCATATAATTATTCAACAGTATAAACTGACAATGTAACCAATCTGCTGGACTTTGGAGCCACATCACGAGAATGGCTACTGCTTCTACAAAGCAAACATTTACCCAGGCCTTTCTTGTTTCCCAATTTGCTAGATTTTAATACAATGTGAAAGAATGTAGCAGATATTTTCTTTACACAATTGTACATACACGCTAAACATTCACGAAAGGCAATGGAGTTGTTGCCCACTTGGGGCCGACGACTGAAAAGGAACAGATTGTTTCCGTTTTGCCAATCTACTCATAATATAAGCCCTTTATTGTCACTGGCAGTTTTTGCCACCATCCGAGGTTCGGACGTGATTGTTCATCCATATTAATATACGCACTGTAAGCTAAACTCAAAAGCAAATTACTTACGAGGGCCGCACAGTGCCTCCATCAAGCTGCCCGGCCAGCTAATAGACTTACTCCGGCTTCGTCTTCGATGCATACACACTTGCACTTTCCTAAAAGTGTCATTTGTGCAATTATTTATTTGGAGAGAATTTTAAAATTTACCACTATTTTCAGAATATTCTGATCTTTATTTTAGATCTTATTTGTGGAAGGAATTAAACGTTTCTTTTTCTTTGGCTCTTCCTTTTTCCTTCACCCCGTGACCCTACCGCGACTTGAAGCCGCAGAACTGAATGCACAGGCAGCAGAGGAATTAACAGTTCACTAAAAAGTGAAACCTTGATAACAGTAAAGTGGTTGTATACGTAGCAGTGTAAAGTGGCCTGCAGTCGCCGCTAGCAGTTTCATACCCTAGGAAAGAGCTGGCCTGCCAAACCTACCTGTCCTAGAAGGCCGGGTGCAGCGAATAGTTCACTGGAACGCGTTCTTCAGTCCAATAGCTATTCCGAATTCATTCATTGACTAGATCCTGTGCGTGAAGCGGCCAAGTTCAACTGACGAGTCCGCGTGCTGCCGGTTACCGTACTTGTCCCGCGGGGGCTCGGCGGTTCGTAAGCATATTGCTGGTCGGATCGACCACGAAAAAGCTACACGGAACTCGGCAATACACGTGGCTTTGTAATATAGTGAGTGCATTATTGGCGTAGATGCTGTAACCCCGCTTGCCAAGTTAACTTATGACAGTTCGTCAGGCATCCTGGCTTACGTCTAATTCAGCCCCCCCAACAGGGCTGGGGTCAGATCACGTGACATTCGGCTTTTAACATCTGAGTGCCCTTCCGCATAGATCGTGTTGGGAGGGGTTAGCCCGACAAATATGGCGGGCTGGCTGGCCTTGCGAGGGGCCTTGTAATGTTGAGTTTGGAATAAACATTCCACCAAAGGATGGCGTTGGTGACCGTACAGCGGTCTCCGAGCCCCAGCCAGAGCGGGGCGGACCTGGTAATCATTACCGAGCTGGCATAGTCACTGCCCTTCGATTGCGTGCAACGAGCCGCGATGTTGCACGAGCCGTCCTACTTCCAGAGCCGTCGCCGAGCTGCTGATTTACTGCCTCGACTTTGCGACCTTGCGTTTGATCACGATATACCTCTAATGCACCCTACCGCAGCATGAGGCGTGCGTTCTGGCGGCGCTGTGTTGGCATTTCTGGTTTTTATAAGGCCCCTGGTAGTCCTGCCGCTCAGTCGTTGCGGCAGCTGTTCTCCCGTAGCTGCGATGATATTTGCATGTATCAGTGCTGTGCTTCCGAAAAGCTCAGAATCAAAACCCGATATTTGATTTGACCAATATCGTTCTAGGATGAGGGCGATGCATCAACTTGTACCGAAGGTTCCCGTGTCTCTGGAAAGCCGAAAAGGTATGCTAAGTGCTGCATGGTTGCTAACACGCTATCACAGAGAGTCTCCGTGGTACGACGCTGCATATAACTACAACGCGTTCCGCAGTCCATGTTGACCCGTGACTGCTGGATTGAGATAGCCACCGATCGCAGTCCCATCTGCCGACCGTGAATGGGGGTGAACAGAAATAGTCGGACACGTGACACCCAAGAAACCAGAGTAGCGTTGGACACTGAACGAAAAATTGCTGGATAAATCTTGGGTAGTTGCATTTGCGATGCTCAGTACCGGCTTGTGTAGAACTAGTAAATTATGTGAGCATATATTTTTTACATCAGTGAGCCAGTACTGATATAGCCAGTATCTCCGGACAACTAGAAATCTGGCTGCTCAGACTTTTTCGGGTGACATGCTGCTGAGTCTTGGGAGCCTCAGGTTTATTGCGTCGGATAGGGCTGACAGCCTGCCGTAAGATCTCAGAAGCCTGGCATGCTTAGGCTGCATTGCCAGCTAGATGTGCTGCCACTGATGCTGAGTAGAGTTATTGTAGATTATTGAGTAGATTATTGCGACGGTTCCGTTACCGCGGAGTCGATTATTGTGGTGGTAGCATAGCCGGCCCGATGGCAGCAGACTCGTGGGTCAGCCACCAGCATTGGACCACGGGCATCGACAGCATGCAGACGACTGCTATTTCGACATGCAGCTAAAAGCGTAAAGGTGGAAGCCGACAGTGGCCCGCGAAGCGCATGCTCTTTCCAGAACCGCAGCAGCATCATTGGTAGCCTCTCGGTTAGTGTTGATGCAGGGTAGAGTAGGGGTCACCTGCTCAGCACTTTATTTTGGAAGCCTAACCTGATCCTGTTTTGTAAGTGCACCCGTAATTTGTTTCGGAATAGATTAATGTAGAATTTAGCCCCGTGACCACAAATGCAGTCAATCCTGGCTCCATAGGAAACCGTTTGTACAAACCCGATTAGATCTTGGTCGGCAGTGTGCCTGTGCACTTGCCGCGTGAGCAGCTTTGTAAGCCCGAACTGCATTTTGTAGAGCGACAGCACTGAATGACGTGTCTACCAGTGGTGGCTTGGAGAGTGGCCGGTCCCTGTTTTTGTTGTTTGTGGGCGATCGCAGCCTCATGAACTTTAATCGATGTCTCTGTGCTGCCCCGATAATGGCGGCCACGCTTGCTCTGTGCTCGCGCAAGCATTTCAGAAACCACGGTTGGCTTGGAGATCGGTGGTTTATTTTCAGATCGAGAGCTTCTTCTTTAGTAAAGCGATGCATTAACAGTATGAGATTTATATCCAGGATACGGTGAGCCGGCATAGAACTTCTGGCACAGTTCTCATTAATGACTTGCTTGGAAAGGGGCGCTTGGACCTTCCCCCCTCCCCCCACGAGTGGCTTAACCATCTGCGCTTTGCTTCCCTGGTCCTGCTGCTGCCTTCGTCTTGCACGAGCTGAAGCCGTTTGCCAGCCACCAGCTGATCTCTGCATGCATGGCATGCGTTTATCTTGCACAGAGTGATACTTCTCTTTGCTTTCGGCATCACATCCTGGAGCGGGCGGGGCTGTCGCTTGCTTGACATTCCTGAAGCTCTTCATCTGCTCTGCTACTGCTGCTGCTGCCGGTCTCTTTCTGGTTGACCGCTAGCTGTGCCGGTATGCCAAGTGTGCAACCCGACAGTGCTGCTGCTTTTTGTCAACTGTTTACATGGTGGCCGTGCCTTCAGCCCAATGAAGGTGCTGCCATGGTAGAGGCAGGTGGCAGCAGTTCTCATGTCTGCTGACTGCTGGGTACCTGATAATGCTGTTTCCATGGCCACTGGTTAGGGTTGTAAATCTTTTATGTCGACAGCCAAGTTCAAGCCTTTCAGAAGTTTCATTGCATTGTATTTGAAGCGATCAGATCCGCGACTAATGGTTGATTAATTGATTGGACAGAGGAAATGATCTCAGCTTTTTCACCATGATCACACCATATTTCATTAAATCCCATGCCTGACTAGTGCCTGCATTACTGCTCCTGTGTGTGTGTGAGAGAGAGAGAGAGAGGGAGAGAGAGTGTGTGTATGTGCATACACGCATGTGTGTGTGTGTATGTGCGTGCGTGTGTGAGCAAGCATGCTGGGTTGTGAGAATGTGGTTATAATGCATTTTGTGGTGTTAAGGCTGTAGTCACCAAACGAGCATAAGTAAAATAAAGCCTATTGGAGTACCCAACCTCAACATTGCCGGGATGGCCAATCATAAGAATCATAAGATAGCATAAGAAGGGTATGTGGGGCAGTTTCCTGGTCTGTCCCGGTGTGTGCCGTGGCCTGCTGCCTACTCCCTTTCCCTCTTGGTGTAGCTCTGATCCTGGGCCCTGCGTAGTTTTAGTCCGGGTCGCCAATGCATTTGAAACGTCGCTAAAACATGAGTGATCAAGTTACAACTGCTAGCACCCAATTCTCAGAGCATTGACCGTGCAATGAGCAACCCTATTCCTAAACAGCGGTGGTGACGTAACTGATCCCCAGCGAGATGCACCCACGCAAGCACAATCGAACCCTTAATGTGCATCTGCTCTGCATGCATAACCACTCAGTATGCATAGAAACTTGTGAAACCAACCATTTCGTGCCTGGCTTAATGTACAACCTCCTCAGAGTCATGTAAGCTATAAAAAAAATTAACTTATTATTGCATGGAGGTTTATCTTTTTTCATTTTTGTTAGTGGCGTAGCAAAAGGGAATATTTTCTTTGAAACCGTATTTTGCATGCTTTACTCGTACACTATATCGAATTTATTCTGTGTGGGAAATTGATTTTCTTCACTACCTGATAATTTCTGAGAACAGCATGTACGAAGCCAACTTCAGGTGTCCCATGAGTAGCTGCTGTTGCCATAGCAAGCTACTTCGGGTCGCGAGCTAGCACCACCTGAACTAATGCATTTCTTCGTTTGGTTAGTAATCGTTCCGTAGCTAGGTTATTGAAGAATTTCTCCAGTGAATCTCTAGCTCGTTTGGTTGCTTCGATGTCTACTGGGACGGAGCAAAGCTGGCTGAAGTCGTGGCGGTACCATCCCCCCAACCGACGTTCTTAGTACAGTAATCGATGTTTATGCACTATGAAATAGTATGTTTAAAAATAAAGCGCCGGAAAAACTGAGTTAACAGTTGTAGTTATGCACAGGCACTTTCAATTCGAGAGTCATTTCAGGTCAGCTGCACGGGATCCGGCTGCAGCAGCTCTGCTGACTGACTCGAGCTGAAGGATGCTGAACGGCAAAACTATCTCTCAGCATGAGTTCTTAAGCATGGGGAAAGCAGTCACATATTCTATTATGATCGAGCCTCCGTGTAATCACAACCTCCATAAAAGCATAGAAAATCGTCAAACGAAGGCTGCACTTGCAGAGACGTTCGACTGCATTAGCTATGAGAGGCAGCAACAGGTCTATGCACTTCATAAGAACTGTTGGACAGGGCCTATAGGATTCCTGTGCCACGCCGAGATAGTGGAATGAGCCCATTAAGCACTTGTGCTCCTACGAACCATAGCCTAGCAGTCATACCCAATTGATCAAACTATCAATCTGAAGAGGGAAAAGTAGACCCTGTTATAGTATAATACAAAATTATAATTCATCGGCATATCGCCACAAGAAAGCTGAATCTATTCTGGCACTTCAAATATGCCGCAGCACTCGAGCCCACGACCTCGGTCGTTAAAGGTGAGAGCACCTTAATGCCTGGGCCAAACCAGAGTCCGTATGCGCTGCAGCTGCCACAGCTGGATTAAGTCAGAAAAGAACGGTTGCATATAGCGCAAAAGAAATAAGAGAGGAGCTGGTGCTTAAAAATGCGTCACATGCAGGCCACCCCGTCCACTCACCTAGGTACCTCTAGGAAGGTGAAATGAAGCTAAGTTTAAGCAGCTTTTGGTCTGCTTTGCTCAATCAATAGGGTGCTGTCAACCTTCCAAAATGTTCGATGGGAAGTGAATTGGAATCGACACCTTGGACTGAGGTTAGATTTCATTCAGCCACAAAAGGCACATGTTTGCAGGCTTTCAACTCTAATGGAACCATATTTTAAGTCGACGACCCGTTAAAGCCTGTTCACTGAAGTGCCTACAGTCTGGGCTAGATTATGGGTGGAAGCACAGTGGCTTATAATAATAACAATAATAATAGCTATGTCTTGTGTAGCACTCGAAGAAAACTAAATCTCTGCAGTAAATGTAAAGTGCCTACAAAGAGACTGAGTTCTCTGAGGGCGCTATATCAAATATATTATTATAATAATTATTCTTACTATTACTATCTGTCCAAGCACTTTGTAACTCGGTGCAAGAGAAGCAATAAGCGTGATTTGAAACAGGGATGGTGTCATACTTATACAAGCATGTACAAGCTCGCAAGAAGACAATCAAGGCTGCTGGTTAGGGGGAACCCTGGTTAGGGCATGCACTGAGACATGTGCAGGTAAGCACTCAAGGCACATGAAAAAAGTCAAGTTCAATGGGTATTTACACAACAGCATGTATGGCTTGGTGGTGCTTAGCTATTTATGTTGGCATTGTCTGGTAGCACCCACGTGGTACCAAGACCCAGCAAGTCGAGTTAAACCATGGCTAGAACTCGGGCGTTACGAGAGAAATGCTTCGAAACGGATCGCAGAGTACTCGAATGTCAGCTGTAGCATAGTCTGTAATTAGGCTGGTTCCACGAATATAAGAGCTCACTGCCTGTGGACTCGCTTCGCTGAGTATTACACCTGCACTCCCGGAAGTAATGGTAGCCAACTTGCTGCATGAAAGAGGGAAGGACGAACTTTCTCATTTTAATTAGTAGAGATTAGTACCTAAAAGTCACACCATCTTTGACAAGTTCTCAAGGTTGAGTTGCCCTAGCAAACATTCAGGCCTGCTTAGATGATGCAACAGCCAAACTGATCCATGCAATAGTGATATCTCATCTTGACTTCGGCTTCTCACCACTCGAAAGTCATCATGCCTGTGCAATAGGATGCTTGCAGCTAGTGTACAATTCGACTGCAGGTCTTGGCTGTCGTGAATGTCGAAGCTGCCACATTACACTGCTTCTTACAGGCCACATTACACTACCTTTTACTCTCATTGTCATGCAGCGTATCGACTTTAAGTCGCTTGCTCCTTTTTTAGGTTTCTTAATTCTGTTGCCCCGGCTAAGCTATCGGACATACTTCAAAATCAAGTCTTTGCATCGTAGGTCGAGTCGCTAAGCTGTGCCTCCAGCCAACATCAAATCCTTAGAGGCCGTGCCTTCAGTTCGTCTTAAACAAACTACAATCCCTCCTGTTCCTCACAACATTTGCTTCGTCCTTGTGAATTGTCCTTTGTGTGCTTATGCTTGCTGACACAGTGCATGTTATCATTAACCGATCGACATGCTGCCTTTCCAGCATATGTGAAGTGCTTTGAAAGAGATTTAGTCTTCCTAGAGCCATTCATATACATTGTATTGGGCATTGGCCATCTCGAGGAAGCATTCTTAGGAATCAGGTAGAGCACTGACTCTTGTCTAAGGCTGTTAGTATCGCTTTTGCACACCTGCACGTCCTGTCCACTCATGAATAACCAGGGGTAATTTGGGAGCCAAAGCTGCCTTGCGTGCACGGCGCACGGATCATATCACAGGTCCAACCAAGTCCGGATCTGATCATAGCTCGGACCAAGTCCGGCAATCCATTGCTAATAAGTGAGTCGTGGCATCATGCTGCTCATTAAATCAAGGTCGCTTGTCAAACAATATTTCTTTAATTTTCCTGTGTTCAGGGTACGTACTTCTACTGTGGCTCTCACCTGTGTTACTTAGGTAGTAGGCACAACTTGTCATGTCATGGCGGCGGTCGAAGACGTGATATGTTATGCTGTTGGCTGTAGTGTATGTGAAGTAATACAGCCACGTAGACTACGCCGTATTTATGTGGATACTAATGTGGACTTGCATATCACATAAAATAATAATAATAATAGTATTAGTACATTTGTTATAGCACCCTCAGAGAACTCAATATCTTTCTAGGCACTTTACATTTGCTGTACGTGAAGCTTGATCAAATGGTTAGTAGTGGTAGCATGCTTAATGAACAAGCATACCATAGTTATCTTGCTTCCTTTGTCGTTCGAGGCTGACTTGTAGTAGCTTTGATGTCGTGTGTCCCTACTACTGGTAACTTTTCTTTATTATCCTATATTGACTGTCAGGCGGCACATACCTATAGGCAGGTGCACCACTCACTGCGACTTCTCTCCCACTGCTGACTGTGGCTCATCCTGTCAAGCTATCCTGCCGGGCTACTTTCGAGCTACCCAGTTTCGACCAGTTTCCCGACTGTCCTCCCGATTTGGCTATGCATCTCACTTTCTCTTTGTTGTATGAGGGAAGTCTGTTCGTGCTGCAGTATTCAAACCGAAAGCCTCTTAGGCTTTGAGTGCGCTATAGAAAACCCTCCAGCATAACATTCAGTTAGTCCTCGTGGCTCACTGTGGAGTGACAGACGTCGATACGACGTGCATTACGAGCATGTGCTTGCATTCATCTTTTTACGGGTAGTTGCACGGTACGAGTCGACTCTTTATAGTTTGCCTGCCATAGATATTGCCAAGTCGTCGTCGAGTTGCAGGCAAGCACATGGCAGTATTTTTATGTCCGAGGAAGAGACAGGTGCATGCAGTAGCCGTGCTTTTTAGCATGTCATGACACAAAATATCCTGTTGAGAATAAGTGATACCTTCTTTTTAACTTGGCAGTGCTCTGTGTGTGTGTGTGTGTGTGTGTGTGTGTGTGTGTGTGTGTGTGTGTGTACGTGCATGCACGCCTAGTATTTCTGATTTGTAAGTCGGCCAGTGCTGCCCTAGCGAGGGCACTTCAGCACGATTGGTTACGAGCATAGCCGCCTTGTTTTCTCCCTTCGAAATGTCTTTCGTTCTTGATGCCCGTGTGCTACCTGGGCATGTCACCATTTGGCTTGCATAACTATTTTCCATAATGCTATTGGCTTTTGCTCCAGCAATGGCAAGTTCCCATCCAAGTAACTAAAGCCGGGCAGGGGTGTATGTTCCGAGGCAGCAGCTTGAAGATGGCACGGGAATGCTTTCCAGTGAGGCTGTGCTGCGCTCAAATATTACCTTATTGCGCTGCTTCCTTTGCTTGTGGTCGTGCTTGTCGGATGGGTGTCACGGACTGCTTGCTCTGCTGCTGCTGCTTAACGCGGTCAGTCGCTAGCCCACTTCTTGCCACTGTTTCGTCGCATGGAGACCTTGACAATTTTCCCTTAACAAAATATGATCATTGGTGACCAAGAGCTGACTTGCTTTTAAACTGCAAGCTGACGTGCTGTCGATTCGGCACCGACATGTCTGCTGGCTCTGCAGCATGATGCTATTGGCTGCCGTCGGTGAGCTTAGCAGCTGCAGCGGTACGTCTGTGCGAGAGCACGCAGGTCCAGCGAAGCTGTCGGCCGCGACCATCCCGACTGCCAAGCACTAGGCACTAAACACTAGCTGCCTGGCAGCTAGTGCTTAGTGCCTAGTGCTCGGCAGGCGGGATGGTCGCATTAGGCTCGTGTGCGCAGTCGCTGCCGTTTGGCTGTGAGCGTGGCCCCATAGCTAGCAGCAGCAGCAGGCCTCTTGGTTAGTGTGATGCCGCCGTGGGCGAGGTCCTGCTGTCATCTGCTGGAATGTCCCCTGCTCTACCTTCCAGGCATCAGGTTCGTGTGCCCGCTTTAAGGATTTTTCAGTAGCCGTGTGCTTTTTGCTCTCGCCCCTACGGCTAGCCGCACTGACCAGCTTGGCTCGTGGGTGGGAGGGGGCAGCTGTTCAGGTTTGGGTCATGCTGTCGAAGCCTCGGCATCCTGTGTTGCCAGTATTCGTGTGCACTTGACTCACCTCTTTTCTCTCGGCCAAGCCGTCTGCTTGTGCGTGCCTCTGTGTGTGTGTGTGTGTGTGCCTGTGTGTGTGTGTGTGTGTGTGTGTGTGTGCATGTGTGTTTGCGTGCGTGCATGCATAATTGTGTGTGCGTGCGTGTTTAGCTTGCATGCTGCTGGCTTGTCTCCATGTCTCCGTTCGCCTGCATGTCCGGACGTGTGTGGCTTGTTAATGAAACAGTGTTATATGACGGGGCATTTTCCTTGTAGCATCAGTGAGAGCTACTTCACTGTAAAAGGAGCAGCTCTGATATTACCAAATGCTGAAGCTTGCAAGAGGAAGGCCTCTAAAGCTGCTCACGGAGGTGGGTGCAACGGTCGTTATATCGTTTCAGCGCTGGTCGTGATGCAACCACAAACTGGTTGACTAAGATGAATGAATGCCTGGTGATGCAGCTCAGAAGCAGTGTTGAGGAATGAAAGCTGTTGATTCGTTGTGGTGGTTGACATAGTGGCAAGCACTAGCATTCATCTTGATACATATGTCCTCGTTGTTGTTGGGGTACGATGTCAAGAAGAAAAGTAATAAAAAAACATCGGAACAGCTAACATCTCGATAATCGGATGCTGTGGGGTCGAGTCTTTAGTGGACATGCTTACAAAACCCGACACTCAAACTTGGTACTTTATTGAGTGGGTGGTGTGTGTGTGTGTGTGTGTGCGCTGGTGTGCATTGCTACTCGTCAGGCTGCACCACTCTGCTTGCCTCTGGCTTTTTGCATTGCTTTTTCGGCAGACTCTCAAGCCTTGTTGCCTTATCATGCATACACACACACACACACACACACACACACACACACACACACACGCGCGCACACGCACACGTAGCATTTGAAACTGCCGAAACCCTTTCTGCGCTGTTGTTCCATCGTGGCATCAGCTGTGCTGGATTCAGAGTGGCTAACACACTGAGTGCCATTGCAATGTTGCTCATACAGCCTGTGCATGCGGCAGCATTTTACCTAATACAGTGGTACCTCGGCTTGCGAGTTTAATTCGTTCCGTGCTGGAGCTCGTAACTCAAATTACTTGTGTGTCAAATCAATTTTCCCCATTGAAATGAATTGAAACGTCATTAACCCGTTCCGGACCCCCAGAAAACACTGCGATTTTGTCACATGTTTTTAAATTTAAAAAATGTACTTATAAATAACGAATATTGTTTTAAAAAGAATACAATAAAATGTCTTGCAATAAACGGGTTTTATTTATCCTAACTTACAGGAGTAACTTGAAGATCAGACGACTTGAAGGTGCTAATAGAGTTAGAGGAAAAAGCTGAAATGAATATCCGAATCTTATTCGCCGATTTTTGCTGTTTTCGCCTGGCTTTCCACACTCTCAGTTTATTGGCTTGGCCTTAACGGGAATGTGCCGATTGTTATAAGTTATTCGATGAACTCTCACACGATGATATTGAAAACAGAGTACAGTACATACTTAGCTGTTCCTGCCGTAGTCAGATTTAACGCCAGAGTCTGGCAATCTTGTGTGTCCAAGCTCCACGATGGCTCACTCGAGTATGTCTGGGTGCAAACCAACAGGCCTACGCTTGGCGTCACACCCGCATCGTAAGGCAGCGTCTTGCAACGGAAGGTCTGTTTGCTGCCCTACCCTTATTGGCTTGAGTAACCACATGCAGTGTGAAGTTTGCTGCGGCAACTAGCGATGGAGTATCTGAAGCTGGCTCGTAACCCGATATTTAGCTCGAAACTCAAAGCAAAAACTCGGCAAGAGACATCTTTTATCTCGAAACACTCGTATATCAAGACACTCGTAAGCCCAGGTACCACTGTATATCGATTGTAAACGGTCGAGTTGGCCTTGGTGTCACTTGTTTGGCATGCCTACGACAAAGGTTGTATGCATGCTTGCCTGCGTACTGACACTGGCTACTTGAGTGAATGTAAGAAAGATGACATCGCAGTGGTATCTTCTTTTTCCTTTTGCTATTTAAGGCGACATACAGAACCATCTGCAAGCCATGTGCCACCTGCTTCGTCCTCAAGATACACTACAAGTGGTAAGCACACTTGCTGCTAGCGCATCGCGCGTCGGGTGGGGGTGTGCTCGCTCCTGCTCTGAGTGGGTGCCGGATGAGCGGTGGCGGCGCGTCTTCTCTGCAGGCCGTGCGACTGGAGAGCGTGTACGCGTACAAGCGGGCCCGATACTTCGCAGTGGTGTCGTGTAACGGGCAGCAGGACACGGAGGAAAGTGTCGTGCTTGGCTTTGACTGCCAGGACCACGACACGAAGGCCGTCACCGTGGGACTAGTGCTGCCCGTCTGGGCCAACACCTGCACGTCGATGAATGGCGATGGGTATGCAAGGCTCGGGCAGATCATTCGTTGTTCTGCTATGTTGTCATCGTCGTCGTCGTAGACCATGAGATTTCGGTATGAGGCAGCATTGTGCAATCTAGGAGATTTTCCGTTCATTCTCGAGTTCACGCTCGAGCGTCGCGCGTGAAATGCCTCGCCGTAAGGTTGGCTGTGCTGTGCTCTCGAAGCTGCGATGGACAATCTGCACCGGTCAAGTCGGCGCTGACTAAGTCGGTGGTGCGCCAGCAGTATTCCGTCGTATGTGTAGTGCCGTTTTGTTAACTGGTAGGCGTGCTTTATGTCGGTGGCTCCTTGCATTTGGTCGTAAGTTGGCGTGCAGGTTTGTGGTGCGACTTTCTTCTTAAGCGCTTCTGCTCTCGACTCAAGAAATTCGTGGCAGGACTCGCTGCAGGTTTGCGTGTAACGCGAGACCTGACCTGGCCGACGGCCTACGTGCTCCTATGCTGTCTGTGCTGCTGCTGCCACCCGCATGTGAGCATCCTACTGTCTGACACTGTGGCTCGAAGTAAATTTGTTTCTACATCCACACTTATTTAGCGAGTTGAGTGCCCGACTGAACTGAAACAGGGCTTAAAAAGAGAAAAACCATATTCTCTCAGTACCGAAGTACAAGTATGACACCACGGCCACGATAGCTGGTCCTTTGCTCGACGACTTGGAAGCTCGAACCTAGCCGCTGGGTCTTAGCTCAAGGGTAAGGTGCTTGCACTTCCAGGACCTAGTAAACACGAAGCTGTCGAATCAGCCGAAAATTCACCTTTCCCTTAATTTTCACTCCATTTGCTTGTGATACAGCCCCATTACTTTTTACTCTTGAGAATAGAAATTTGTCTCGTGTGTAGCCCCCTAAGAGACCGATGCTCTCTCTATGTAGAGGGTGTTACAAACTGATTGTAGGAGAAGCAATAATCAAATGTAAGTGACTGGCAAAGGTATCATGCTTAGATAAGCGTGCAAAAGCACCCGCGTATTAGAAATGAATGCAAAACGCACAAGGAGCCACTCTTGGCTGCTGCTTAGTAGGGTCCTTGGTTTGTATTGTAGTAGCGCTAAATTAGCACTCAGGTAAGCACTCAGAGCCCACAAGAAAAGGACCGCTGTGATGCCGTATAAAAGCGTGCCACTCTCGGGACGTTTACAGTTTCTTAACTCACGAGCATGCACAGACAATTCACGTAGACTGATCAGTGGCTGCGGTGAACAAGTAGGTTTTAGCACTTTTTTTAATGTCAAATCAGGCGATGATGTAAGATGTAAGTCAGGAGTCAGTTCCAGGCTTTTGGTGTCTAGGACCGGAAGGCACAACCTCCAAGAGATTTGAAGTTCAGGGGGTTTAGGGTCAGGCAGACAACTAATCGACCAGATTCAGAAAAGAGGGTGGTGCAACTGGTCTGATGTGAAACTAATGCAGCTAGTAGGCCAGAGCAGGAGAATGTAGGGACCTAAAGGCAAGTGACAAAATCGTGAAATCGATTGTGCCCTGCTTGATGGGCAGCTAATGCAAACTGACGAGATGGAGTGTGTCAGCAGCTTTTTTTTATGCATTTGTCAGTGGCTGAAGGCGATGCAGGCCTGTTTATCTCCAAAATACTTGATAATGTCAAGTGGGTTGCATTCAGGCTTTATGTTGTTATTGTGCTATATGTGTGGTTTGGCTTGTATTGTGCCTTGTTGTTTTGGATTGCTTCTTACGAAACAGAAAATAGCTTCTAGGCTGGTTTTTCTTGTTAGTGGCTTTACCGTATGGACTGCAATCGACAGGACTGCAAACGAGAGAACACACATTTTCAATCCTGTGACTGTGCAAGCCATGTGGTCAGGCCTTCATGTTCTTCATAAAGTGTGTGACAACGCAAACGCTTGTTGCTACGTACCATCTGGCCCCACGCACACGTGGGTCAGTTACTATGAAAGCAAACTGGCCTTGGCCGATCCAATGACAATTGGTGAATGGAATATGACTGATGATCTCATTGCTGCTATGAGGAATGGTGAAGGAAACCCTGCTTGCACACCTACAGTTAGTGAACATGAGGATATTAAAAAGCAGATACGTCCTAAGCTTCGTGAGATTATGATCAGAATGGATCTCGAAAATGTGACCAGTGTTTATGTGAGTCCCTAATCATTCAGCACATGTTTGCATCTTGCCTTCGAGCTAATGTTCTTTCTTAATTTGAATAACATTATTATTGTACCTCGATGTAATTTAAATTCATCTTCCTTTATATTTTGATCAGCTTAGGGAACAGCTGGAGGCAGTCTTTCATCGCAACCTGAAAGAGTACAAGAGTTTTATCGATGAAGAGATGATTGTTGTGATGGGACAACTGGACTCTCCTTCTCGCATCTTTGATTTTCTTTTCTTGGGATCAGAATGGAATGCATCGAATCTGGACGAGCTTAATAGAAATGGGTACGTGTGCTCATTAGTGTCTTCAGTGGCAGAGGTGGTATGCTGAGTTGGGCGACCCCATCGACTTTAGCTGTGCTATTTTTTCTTTTGGGTGCAGTGTTGGGTACATTCTGAACGTGACGAAGGAAATTGACAACTTCTTTCCTGGCCTCTTTAAGTACCACAATGTTCGAGTGTACGACACGGAAGACACCGACTTGCTCAAATATTGGGAAGCTACATACAAGTTTATTCTTCGTGCTGTGTGAGTGACATCATCAGTAGAGCTTTGCACCGGTTAAGCCCCCTTCCCCAGTTTACTAATTAGTGTAAACCTTTTTTTCTTTTTTAGAGAAGCCAATTTGAAAGTGCTGGTGCATTGCAAGATGGGTGTCAGCCGGTCTGCTTCCACTGTAGGCAGCTTGCCGCTCGTTTGCTCTGCTTTCGCCCAGCTGTGATGTTCAAGCTGTGCATTTGCTATGCTTTCCTTGTTGCCCACCTCGTACGTGCAGGTTATTGCCTTTGCGATGAAGCAATACAACTGGAGCTTCGAGAAAGCGCACGACTTCGTTCTTGCCAGACGAAGTGTTGTGCGGCCCAATGACGGTTTCCGGCGCCAGCTTCAGCTATACGAAGGCATTCTCAAGGCCAGGTGAGGAAGGCATTTGGCATTTACTGTGCCTCGTGTCTTGGCATTTAGTGTGCCTCGTGTCGGATGTCTCGCCTGTCGGAGCAAGCCTGCTTGTATGGGTTGCCTGGTCAGACATCGATATCATTGGACAAAGATTTTCCTTTCGCGTTGATAGCAATCAGCGACACAGCGACCTGTGGCGCTCAAGGTCGGAGAGCAACCTCAAGGTGCAGCTGCGTGCTCTGTCGACGATGCAACTTATGCGTCATGGCAAGTGCGGTGCCGCTGACGAGCGAGGCAACGACAATGGCAAGAGGTCTTCGACTGAGGACAGCGGCTGCATAGAGGGCTCGTTGGCAGCCAAACATCGGCAGTCTGACGCTGGCAGCGCATCCGGAGCCCTGCGGCCGAGGTCGTGGTCGTCGCGAAGCACGGATAAGGACCAGGGGGTTCTAATGGGTAATTGTGCGTGCGTGCTTCCTGCCTCGCCCTGCCTCGACCTGCCGGTGAGCAGATGCGTGGTGGACTCGGAAGAACAGTTCTCATCTTTCTAAAGACCTACAGTGTTGGCAACCTTTAAATGAACCCGGCAGGAGTAGGCAACAAGGGCTCACCTGAAGTTGGCAACTATTAACGGGCATTACGTTGCTATGCACTTGATGTAAGTTCCTCACGAGTTTCAGCAGGTTCTCACCTGACCGGATGTATCGGCAGGCTGCAAGCAGCAGCAGGAGTCGGAGGGCCGGAAAGCAAGAGTCGTGCTTGGCGCTTGCTCTGCTTGTTTTGTTCTTTTAGTTTTTGAGTCGTCGTCGTCGTTGACACTCAGGCTGAGCTGAAGTGAATGCCATAGATTTTAATGCAGCCAATTTTGCGTGCGATGAATCAGGGCTGCCTTAACCTGGCATTTATGTTTGTTCAGCCACAAAGTCTACATCCTGCCTTATGGAGTTGGACGACAGCAGCATCGACGAAGACGGAGGCGAGAATCGCTCTAGCAGCAGCAGCAACAGCAGCGATGATGATGATGATGATGATGATGATGATGATGATGATGGTAACTGCAGAGACACATCTGAGAGCGATGATGGCAATGCTTTCTCAAATGCAGATGATGATTCTAAGCTGCATTGCCGACGGGGACAGTACGATGTCACCGCCGATGCCGACTTGTCCGCAAACGCAGTCGGCTCTGCCGACGTTTCGGTGTCTGCTGAAATGGTTTTGGTGTCTGCTGAATCAGCAGATCCGCCAGTGCCGACGTCGCTAGCAGTGGCGGCCTCTGCTGCTGCCGCCGCCGGTCGTGGCGCTTCTCCTGCCGTTAGTCGGCCAAGCGTGGTGGACGTCAGCTCGAGGCCGGAAGTGGCCATCGCCTACTCGCCAGCCTTCGCCTTTGCCCTTGACGGCAGCAGCGCTCCCGGCGCTGGTGCGCCACCCGCTCGTTCGCTGGTCTCGCCTGTGCGCATGACCTACCCGACGGCCGCCGGCTTGCGAGTTTCGTCACCGTCAGACTCTGCCGGCGCGACGAATGGTTTCAGCACGACCGTTTCAGCGCCCTCTGCAGCAGCGGGCGGCCTCGTGCGAGGCTGGGTGCCGGCAGCGGTGCAGCGGCAGCCTCGCCCACCCGATGCTGTCGGCGCTAGCAGCGGCGCCACGCGGACGTCGCCCTGCAGGGGTGGCGGGGGCAGCAGAGACTCGTCGCCAGCTAAGCACGCTGCCGCCGCCGAGCTCCCGGGATCGGCAGCCAGGTGCTCGTCGGAGGAGCCCGCCGCCGCCCCTGCACCAGCTGACAAGGCGTGTTCGATGGGCGGAGCGGCCAGGCCGAGCAGCCTGGAGTGGATCTGGCGGCAGCGCTACGCTGCGGAGGACATTCCGTGGAGCCCGGGCGCCGTTCGCCGGCAGAAGGACATGCTCGAGTGTCTGCGAGCACGCGCAGGCACCGGCGCAACGGTGGCCGCCATTGCTGCCTCCGCCACTACTCCGGAGGTCGTCGGTGCTGGTGGCATCCCTGCCTCAGCCGTGTGCACTCGTTGCCCGGAAACGGGCGCGCTTGCTGCCTGCATTGGTGGCATTGAAGCCGACGACGACCCGAGCTCGCCTGCCGTCGTCGGCGTGGAAGGCTACCAACCTGCGCCTGGGACAGTGATGAAAGTGAGGAGGGAATTCGAAGAAAGGTTAGGGCCTGCTTCTTACGGCTTTTGCTAAGAGCGCCAAGAGAGCTGCAATTGCTTCCGGTTGAAATTTGACCGGACACGAAAGAAGCAAGGGTGTTACTCTCATTCGCGTGGCTTTTCTTGGCTTACGTATTTCCTGTCTCAGGTGAACTGTGTCGGTTTCCGGCTCATCGTGCACTCTGGTCCTCGCAGGTCGTAGGTTAGCTGTTCAGCCATACTTTCAGTCAAGTGCTACTGGCTGCAGAAACTTTTTGCTCTACGCTGCCTGAAGCTTATCTCAACGATTTCTGTGAGACGACAAACATATCGACTCCTCTGCCCATGACTTGGGCCTGGTCCGGCTGGACGTCCTACGCTGCCACTTGTATGCTACTTCCAATGCTGTTCTCCTAACCTAGCCATGCTTGACACCATTTTGTTTTTAGGGTAAGAAGTTAGTGGGCTATTGTAAGTGCAGTGAAAGTCGCTTGGGCTTTGAGTGTGTATGAAGAATCTGACAGCTATCCAGCGTGACATTCAGTTACACACGGTTATTCAGTATTATTCATTTGGATCAAGTTGCCGTAGACATAATTTCTGGTAGCCCATTACGAGTCTTGTCAAGGTCACATCTAGGTCATTGTCATGGGCTCTCGCTCGATTAGAGTATTACAACTAGAGCACCCTTTGTTCGCTTTCCATTGAATGACGTGCAGATAACTAGCAACAGCTCAGCAGTGCTTGATCTTGTTAATTAGACGAGCCTCCCTAGCAAAAAGCACGATCTTGCTTGCCTGCTATCAAATTAAATTAAATTAATTAAATACTAGCTGATTCAACACCTCTTTTGTATAGTGACAGAAGAGCCTTTACGGCTATCACCACCGCCTGCAGCGGCAATAAAGGATCGCCTGCCGCAGGATTCGAACTCATGACTTTGGGACCGAGGTCGTGAAAGACAACCACATCACCTAGTGCGCCATCACGGCCCATCAAATGTGTTCTTAGTCGAGTGTTAGGTTGTTGCAAGAGCACAGTTGGCTGGCCCTGCATGTTGGGGCTGCCAACGTCTGTCTCCCCTGCACCCACCCGCTTGCACCTCGGTCCTGGAAAGGCTGCGCGAGTGGCAGCACCAGTCTACTACGACCTCCACAAAGATCTGCGTCCTCCTCTGTTGGCTGTCCTTGGAGGCTTCGAGCGAGTCGGTGCTTGAGAGCGCAACGCTGTTTCGTGGGTGGCCGGATGCTTTGAATTGGGAAAGTTTCTACAAATTTGCGGACAACCTTGATTTAGCTTTGCACTGTAAATCAGTTTAAAGATCAGTGTTTATGTGATGTGCTTCAGTAACTTGGTGGCTATTCGACTTCTCGCCGAGGGGACAGGCACTCACCACCTGCACCTCACTCCCCCCTCGCTTACCGACCGGTCAAGCTCGTGCAATCTGCCATCGGGTAGCATTCTGGCTTTAACCAGGTGCATCGAGCCGACGACGGTGCTTTTTCGAGCCCGGCTTTCTCTTATTACCGGCTTATTATGTGCGCTCTAGCGGAAATTTGCACTCCTGAGGACCGAACTCTTGGACGACGGCCTCGAACGCCCGAGAACTCATGTGCCGCCATCTTCTTTTTTTTGGCATCCCCACCAGGCTGATTGGTGACGAGGGCTGCCGCGGCGGCGCCTCCAGGAGCTGCACGGTCCAGCGTTCGTCCAGCCTGAGAGGTCTGCCGCAGCTGCCGGACGGCAGATGGCAGCCTACGCCGTCGGCTGCCCTGCAGCGATCGGCCAGCGTGCGTGAGCGCCGCTCCGCCGGCTGCCTCGGCCAGGCCGCCGGCAGCGGCGCGAGCAGACTGCGGCCTTCTTCGACGACCGTGCTGAGCCCGGTGCCTCAAATGCGATCTGCCACCGCGGCCGCCTCATCGAGCAGCGGGGACCTGCGTCAGCGCGTCAGCAGCGGCGCATTTTTCGGCGGTGGCAGCGGCGGCAGAGCACCGGCAGGCGCAGCCCTGCCGGTTGAGCGTGCTGCCTCACTGTCTTGCCTTGCCGCTTGCGTGCTGCCTATGGGCGACGACGTCAAGTTGTTCCTCGGTAGTGGAAGAGCGGACAGCGAAAGGCCGCAGCCGTCCAGTAAGTCGTCTGCTCCTGCTCGAGTCGTGTTTCGCGCCGGCAGTTGCTCGTCGTCGTCCTCCTTTTCGCCAGCTCTCCGGTGGAGGAGTGTGGATAGTGTGCTTTTTGCCCGGCTCGTAACCGGCGTAGTGGCATGAACCGGTGCCTCCCCACCTGAGTTGCTTGCTGAGCCTTCGACCGTCAAGCAGCTCGTGGGCTAATTTTTCCTCTCTCGTCCCCCCCACCACCATCTGCAGCGCGTATTCGGTACCTGCCGGTCGCCAACCGAATTTTGTGGTTGGCTAATGGCGGAGCCGAGTTCCGCTGCCAGTATGGTTGATGTGGCTCACACGAACTTTGATGAATTCGACGAGTGCCTGCAGTAGCAGCGTTTGTGTCATTTCAGCGCCGTAGCAGCTACTGGCCTCAAAATGCGTATGGCTTCGTGTTCTGCACAGGTACTGTAATGCTTCAGGCTCCAGTGGCTGGAGGGCTTACGGCCGAATTCGTGTTCCTTCATCTACACTCTGCTGCCGCAGCCGCTGCCGATTTGGATGCATCTTTTTGTAGGCAGCTTGATCTTTTCCTTTCTGCCCCCTCCCCTGCGTTCACTGCTGTTTACTCCCGTCCCTCCCCAGTGCCAGTTGCATGTCCTCTGACACGGTTCAGCTGTTTGGCTGCCTAGTTTCTTGGCTGCTGTAATCGGCTGCTGTTTCGTTTTTCAGTCTGCTCCATTCCACTCGGCTCTGCTTGCCGCCGTAACGGTCCGAGAGCGGCTTCTGACACATTGCGCACGGCTGCATTGCGGCACACTCTTGCACTGCTTCTCGTCCATTCTCTTACCATAACTTTATTAGGGTGGCTAGCTCTTGTTCATCCTCAGCATCAGCTTTGCATTTCCGGAGGTATCATCATCCCCTGTTGGCAGACAGTCGATGTCGACTGCTCTGTTGTGTGGCTATGCATGCTTCGCATGCCAGCTGCGCTGCCTGCAAGCAAGCAGGCCAGGCGTGTCGGACTAGTCAGATGGAGCAGTCTGATTAGTGCTCGGGTACCATTTTATAGTACCTCGCCTGTCACATTCCCTTAGGGCAGGCGTTCGGTCTTCTGCTATAGCTGTTGCGCCGCTGGTGTAGAACTGACATAAGTTGTTCTAGTGTTGATTCGTCTTCTGACTTCGTGTGCAGCATTGCTGTAATGATCTATTCCCCCTGCTTCTCTGTAGTTTTTCCTCGCTATTTTTAGTAGCCCAGTCTTCCCCGAAGGGCCTCGTTGCTTGTAAGGTGGCACCATGCGTATTCAGTCGCATTAGCCAGCGAGTCGGATAGGTAATCGCCGTGTTGCCTATGCTCCGTCCACCCGCGCACGTGCTCTGGCCATGCGTGCTTGTGACACACGAGCGTGCAAAATGTTGCAGGCACCGGTGTCCATGCGCTGCCCTTTCGCTTGAGCTGACTTGTTTTCGTGCGGCAGGGTTAGGCTAGTGAGTGTGTGTGTGTGTGTGTGTGTGTGTGTGTGTGTGTGTGTGTGTGTGTGTGTGTGTGTGTGTGTGTGTGTGTGTGTGTGTGTGTGTGATATTGTGATTAAAACTGGCATGGCCTGTTCTGATGGCCCGGGTTGAGCAACTAAAGTTGCCTTGTATGGTATCCTTAGTGGTGCCTGCATAGTGCCCGGAAATGATGGGGCGCCAGTGTCAGCGATAAATCGCATGCTGTTACCCGTGTGGCTTCTTAATGCTAGTGTTGTTCCTGGTCGCAATATTAGTTGGTATCGTTTGAGTGAAGATTTAGTGCACTCTCGGCCGGCCTCTTTTCATGACGGCCGAGTCATACTGTTCTGGGCATTTGCTCGTGTATTGTAGTTAGTGTGTGCTTGTTGCATCCTAGCCCTCCCCGCCTCCTCCACGTCTCCTTCCAGTGGCTGGCTGCACTGCTCGGGCACCGACTGACAGGCAGCAATAGCTGCTGCAGCTGAGAGGCTCAGGTCTGGGTTTTACTATGAGGCAGGCCTGCCGCTTTCGGAGAAGTCCGGTCTGCAGCCGTCGGCCGATGCCTTGGCAGCCTACGATGACCGGATGTACCAGGACGGTGGGAGAGTGCAAGTAGCTCGAATCGATTGCGTTGTTTAGTGACGCTCTTCCTGTGCGGGTGTCGGGTAGGAAGCTAGCGGTAGCCGTGAGTATCTAATTCTAGAAGCGTTACGACATATTTAACCGGCAGGTCCGCGACTTCGGAAATCGCTTTCGCATCGAAAGTGAGAGAAAAAAGCTCGGCTGATGCAGCAGCCTCGTTTACACGGCGGCAAAAGAGTCTGTGTAGCTAGCACTGCTGCTTGCAGCAGGCAATAAGGGGCGTGTCTGCTGCAAGACTCGAGCCCACGACCTGGGTCGTAAAGTGCAAGCACTGTCACCTTAGACTCGGCTGTGCGATGGCGCTTCCTCTCTAAGTCGCTCGGTGCTGGTGCTCTTACTCTACTCTCTGGATCGTTCTTCAGAGGCAGCTAGTAATCTTCCTACTTCGATTATTTTGCTTGAGATTTGCCCTCTTGGCAGCCAAAACCTACTTGAGTTTAGTGTGCTTTTTTTATGTCCATGGCGTGTATTACGAGCACGTGCCAGCAGTACGATTTTTTTGCTTGTGGGCTTGAACTGGATAGCTGAACGTCGGGGTCTTATTGTTACCTCAAACCAGTTTAGCTGGCAATGGTCCCGCGCTTTGCTGCCCTCACTCGTCGTTGCCCTTCCTCCGGCGCCCCTCGCTGCAGCAGCCGCCATGTGCAGGTGAAAGCAATAACGATACCGAACTGCAAGTTCTGTCGTCTACCCGGTCACTGTGCCACTGCGACACGCTCGTTGTAGGTGTGCACGCACGTGATTCTTCGGGCGCCGTGCCAGAGGCGAGCAAGCCAAAGCCAGCCCAAGCCGGCTCGCCGGACATTCCGCTTCGTGAGGCGGCGCACCGTGCTACGACGGCGGCGCACCCGAAAACCTCCCACGAGCCGCCGCTGCTGCGTCATCAGGCGCAGCAGCGGCGGCCACGCGAGGGAGCCTCTGCCGCCACCTCGACAGCGCTCGTGCAGCCCGTCGCCGCGCGCGCGGAGCAAGGCGGCCTGTGGCGCTGCTGCAGCAGCGGCGGCTGCAGCCCTCCTGCGGCAGCCTGCAAGAGGGCGCACGGAGCTTCGCAGCACGGCAATCGAGAGCCGGCGCAGCTGAAGCACGCGTCTTCCGTTAGGAACCTTGTGCACGCATTTGAAGCCAGCCGGCTGAATGGCAAGGAGGAGGAGGAGGAGGAAGAGGAGCAGTCAGCCTGCAGTCAGCGTGCCTTCTTCTTGGCCGCGTCGTCGCCGACGAAGCCGGCATCGCGGTCGCCCGGTCAGACGGCGCCCCTGTTCAGGACCGGCAGCCTTTGTCTACCCTGCCGCCACACCGGCGGCGACCAGAGCTCGGCGAGTGGCAGCCGGCTTCGCTCTGGCCACTCTTTCAGTCGGCGATCGTGGATCGCGTCCTCTGCAGTCTTTCCCACCACGTAGCACCGCCGGCAGCTGTTGAGCTGCTTCCGGTCTGCGATCACGCACGAGCACGTCAGAGCCCGACAGGACTGGCGGTGCATTGCCGAAGATGACTGGCGAGCCGCACTCACGATGTCAGAGCGAGATATTGACATTGCCTGCTCTCGTCGGCACGGTCGGTGCCACTTCCTAACGCCTTCCAGTTACTCAGCAGCCTGTGGGCTTCACTCCAGCGTTTGTATTTCCCATCTGTTTTTTTGTCGACAGTCTCGGTCGTTGCTAAGGAGTCACCTATCGTCCTGCTCTGTTCGTACGTTCGTGTTAGCTCTCCAGCCGTGTCTTCAGCCATCACATTCTTTTTCTTCTCATTGCGGCACAAGCTCGGCTGCCAATTAATGCCACTGCACAGACTCTACTGCTGCTTGTGTATTTCCCTGGGAAGTATTCGGCTGTGCGAGACCGCACAATGGAAGGGGGAGAGACACCATCGTCAGCATTGACGGTGCTGCTTTGCCCGTGACAGTAGTACTGTGATATTAGCGCTAGCTTTTGATTGCCTATGCAAGACTGCTGGCCTTCCTGCCTGCACTGGTTTGAAATCGGAATGAGGCCGCAAGTTGCACAATCGAACCGCGATGCTCCCTGGTGTACACTGTCATGTCCGCAGGTCACATGCCACGTTCTGAGCCTGCTGCTCACTCAGGTTTCGGGCTTCATTAAAATTTTCATCTTTGATTATTTAGCTGCCACTGGCAAACAGGAGCATCGATAAATCACGGCTTTTACTTACGCTTGTGCGCACGCTGATGCTCCTCTACTTCCTGCTGGTGGTGGCTTTGTTGTGAGCTTGTAGCTCGATATCGGTGAGCACGTGTTGGTTTGCAACACTTCTCGAATGCGATTCACTTAGGCAGGCCAGCAAAACTATCGTTGAACCAGCGATTACTCACAGCCGTGGTAGCTCTCGATATGTCGTGGCTGCCCAAACCGCATGGATATGGTATTAAAATGTGGTCTCGATTGAGCTGTATCACAAAGACAGTGATCATGCTGGCCCCACTAGCCACTTCAGGCTGAGGCGAACCTGCTGCCCGACGCAGACCACACAGCACCTCTAAATAGTTGCAGCTGCACAACGCAGGTAGCCGTGGGCACAGTGAAGGGGGAAGTAAGCCGTGGACCCCTGGGGCCAAACTGCAGGGGTACTTAATAGGTTACATGTGTTGATTTGCCGTGCCAGTCCACCGTTGATTTTGGGGCGTTCCCTACTGTTTGGCGAGAAATGAATCATCCGAAAAATAAGTCGTAGCTAGCCGTGAAAGAGCAAATAATCACAGCGATTGATTTAGTAGTTTTCTATAAGTGTGATAAATTGTGAAAATACCGATTTGACAGCTTGAGCGCCGAGTACGACCGAAATATGGGTCCTCACAGATCGTGCTCGGTGAGTTCTTCCGGTCTGAGGTAACTCACTGAGAATAATAAATAAATAAATACTAGCTGATTAAACAGCCTCTTTTTTGTATAGCGACAGAAGAGCCTTTATGGCTATCACCACCGCTTGCAGTGGCGATAAAGAATCGCCCACCACAGGAATCGAACACACGACCTCGGGACCGAGGTCGTGAAAGCAACCGCCTTACCTAGTGAGCCATCACGGCTCAACAAACAAATACCGAATATAGTCAATCTTTTGAGCCGTCATTGTTTGTACGACCTATTATTAACCATGCGGTAGCAGCGAAGCGAAAAATAACTGCCTTCCCCCTCCACTCGGACGCTTCTTGGTGGTATCGCTGACTCTCGTCTGTTGACTATAATGGGTTTCCTCCAAACCCTTTGCTTTTATTCGGATGAAAAATCTTCGAAAAGCTCAGAGCATTCGCGGTAGTTCTCGTATTTCACGTAGTAGCGCTACGTTCCTGACTCTTCGCCAGGCAACTTGGCTCTTGACGTGCCCAATCAAGGCTATGCTGGAGAGATTACTTGCACAGTCGAACGACTTATGGGGAAATGTGGGGGACTACAGATGGAAGTCTTGCACAGAGTCAACAGAAAATTTAGAAAAGGTGAAGGCTGACTTAAAAGGGTGAGTGCAAATGCTCGTTGATTTTTAAATAATGATGCCGTCGACGGCTTGACTTGACTGCTCCTGCTGCTTTGGCGTTCATCGCTTTCTCTGGTAAGCAATCCCTCTCAACCATCAAAATGATAAGCGACCACCAAAATGATAAAAGTCAGCTAATGACTCGAGCCGCTTCATACAGCTGCCGGTCAGCCCTTTTGACACATCTAACTCCAGGGCAGCCATTGTGCCAAATCGACCTCTTCCAACTAAGTACTGCTCCTGACTTAAAGATACAGCAAATAATGGCCGAAAGTATCCTAGAGTGTGATCATTCAATCAAAGCTGTATCGTTTGTGTAGTCAAAGTAGACTCCAGGGTTTTCCAGACTGTTGCTGCTTTTACGTTTTATCTAATAAGACGAGCTTTAGTCCAGATTGATGTATGCCTGCAAAACTCTGGGGCAGTAGGTTCCTTCAATGAAGTAACTCACAGTGCTTTCTCGATTTCCTTAAAGGTTCAGACATCACATTGACTCTTCTTCCTTACACCAGAGTACGTGTAAGAAACGCTTGTGTCTTATTCAGTCATTAATTAGGAATCAAAGATGCGAATCCCTATGCGGAACCTATTTAAGGTAACTGCGTGCGCATAACGCCCAAAACTTATTCCTTAACTAACCAATCTTCTTCCCTCTAAATTCCTTTTTTGGCCACCTGCGATCCCGTACCATGTCCTCCACAACCGCATCCCAGGTAAGGTGTTGGCTTCCCCTGTTCCGTGAGTAGAAAAAATAGCCTATTGCTACGAAAATGCTGCAGTATATCTTAAACTCAAGTCCTTGTCCACGAACCAGCACGCATAGCCGGCGACCGTCCCTGTAGACACTTGACAAATACTGCTAGAGTTGGCGCATCTAGCATGGCTAAAACGACTCGGTATTAACTATACCGATACACGAAGGTACTCCGACGGTAAAAGAGCACCGCGGCAATCAGCAGCGCCCACAAATTATCGCTGCGTTGTGGAATAGAACAGTCTACTCTGTAGCCACACAGCGGCACGAACAGAAAAGCGTACAATCCACTTTGAAGAAT
Organism: Cristatella mucedo; assembly: GCA_009760855.2. NCBI lineage: Eukaryota > Metazoa > Bryozoa > Phylactolaemata > Cristatellidae > Cristatella > Cristatella mucedo. Next base: position 1,807,303 of record WPIO01000083.1, read on the forward strand.
AAGTAAAACTAGCTGACCATCACTACAGTTGTCCAATTCATAGTCGAAACCATAGATTATGAAATATCAGGCTTCTAATGATTATAATTCAGGAACCACTCATAGTCTCACGTAGTAATAATAATAATAATAATAATGCACTTGATAGAGCGCCCTCAGAGAACTCGATCTCTTTCTAGGTGCTTTACATTTGCTACAAAGGGAAATGCGATTGAATGGTGAGTAATATCATGTGTACTGTCGTGATCCAACCGATTTCTCGCGAACACGAGTTACTTCCTTCAACCTGACTGTCAGCTAAACGAACGATCCCACTTAATCTGTGATTGCACGGTTGAAAACGAAGGATTGAAGGACGGTGGCAACTTTGGTCATTCAACGTTTGTTGTGGGCAGCCTTAGATGCTCTGACGCCATTTTTATTCCTGACATCGAGCGCTACCAACTGTTCGACCTAATTCGTCCTCACTTTGCTTGAATCTACGCCTCCCCTATAGAACCAACGCTGGTTCTGTGGTGGCTACGTTTTTCTACTCAACATCTGCAGTATGTTTTCCCTCGGGCATTGACTTTCACTTATACGCCTATGCCATCCATACGCTTTGTTTGCTTTCGCAGGCTGCGAATTCTGCGACCCTAGCGGCACACCCGTAAATGGGGGTACGCCTACCCCGATGATAGGGTGGATAGGGCAAGGTCAAGATTAAGCTTCGTAAGGTCGACCCGTCTACCTGCAAAAACTAAGATTTGGCCTGCTGTACCCCTACTTAGACGGTTTGGCCCAGTGGTTACGGTGCTCGCCCCGACCAAGGTGTTGTCGAGGTTGTGGGCTCGAGCCCTGTGGCATAAGTGAAACGCCTGAATAGAGATTAAGTTCTCTTAGGGCACTATATAAATTAATTATAAATTTATATATATTTATTTAAAACGGCGGCTCCTAGGCAACCGGAGGCTGCTAGCCGATATTGTAAGGTCTCTGAAGCCAGTTACGCCCTCGCTACTTCTTGCTCGGCAGAGCTTTCTGCTATTGCATTAACCTTATCGCCCCCACGCGCGAAAGCAAAAGTATGTCGGCTGTGCCTTTCTCTCGCCAGTCGCTCTTACCCACATTTAGTGTGTAGGTCCCACTGTGGACCCCGGAAGACTTCCGCGAACCACGCTACTTAGTTTTGCTTCCTCTGTCTTTCAGGCGCCTCCAGTCCAGACGCTCTCCACTCCTACTTCGTCGTTACTCACTGCTCTATATCTCCAGTTTCTGCCCAGATATAGACATATGTCAAGCTCTCAATTTTGAATTGCTTTTCCTGACCGGCCAGAAGCGTCGTTATCTCGATGCAATTACCGCTGCGCCTCCGAGGCTACGCGTGGTTATGGGCGTGTCCTACCACCGTATATTGACTACGTCAGCGTCATCTCCCGAAGTATGGGGTTGGGCGTCGTCACCTATTTAGCATGAGAACCGCCCGCAAACGACACAACAACCACACCATGGCTGAATCTCTGCTGAAGAAGTCTGTTACCATAGGCTTAGTTGTAGCAGCTTATTGGTACGTATAGACTGCTGCCGCCGCCGCGAGCTCCTAAAACGCTAGTTACGGTTAGCTATTAAGCCGCCTGTACGTTGGAAGGTGAGGCGCCGGCGGCGACGTTGCTTGTGATTGCTGCAATGTGCTCGGTGCACGTAAAGTCTTATGAAACTCCACAGGAGAGTGAGAAAGAGAGAGGAGATGGAGTTGGTTAATCTGGGCATCGGGGACCGGCTGCAAACTAGTTCTGCAGTTTGTCGCAATGGGAGCCGTGGCCACGCTAGGCCATTTGTAGCGCGGTCTCTCGAAAGGTTCGGTGTACCGGTTTCTCGTAAGATGTAGTTGATTCGGTTACTATTGCGACTATATTGAGTCCCCTGGATTTAGACTATCTCAACATTCGTCTGCTGCGTGACACGGGCCAGTTCATGTGCGTCTCTATCGAACACCTTTGCACGAGCTAAATCAAGCCCTTAGATGCTGCGGATATCTGTGATGACGCCGGGCTTGCGCAGTGCGAAAGTATCAAGTGCTGCTGGCTGCCCAAACGTTCATGCTGCTTATCCAGAATTGGCATTGCGACTATTCCTGGTCGTGCAGTATTGAGTTGAGTTCCCTGCGGCGGCTGGTGTTTATAGAGCCGCACATTGCAGCCCACCCTTATCGAGCCATGATAGGCTTTGTATTGGCATTTCATTTGACCGTCAAGAGCAAGGGAAACCGCTTGGTGTCCCAGTGATTAGACTCCGGGATTAGAGTGGTTAGTACTCAGCTGCTACGTTCGGATTTAGTTGGTCAAGACCAACCGGCTCAACCACATGTGACGCTAGTTGCACAATCCTGACTGTCTTGATGATTTAGACATATTGGATGTCATAGCTGCTGACGCTCACTTCAAGGGATGCCGGTGAGTGATAGTGTCAGAGATTTGTACAAGTGCAATGCTTGCTCACTTCAGGCAGGGTAATGATTTTCTTGCTAGAAAGAGTTTTCACTGGGGTGGCTATACCACTCAATTTTGGCCATTAAGGAAAAAAAAATGATTAACCAATGTTGCTCTTAGATCGGTCTCGAAGCCTTTTATATTCAATTTGTGGATGAAATAAGCTTTTTCCTCAAGATATTTTACCACCATATAATAATAATAATAATAATTCACTTGACAAAGTACCCTCAGAGAACTCAATCTCTCTCTAGGCGCTTTACATTTGCTGTAAAGTGAAATGCAATTAAATGGTAAGTAAAATCATGCTTGAAAAACAAACGAGATGAATAATATGGTTAGGGGTGACATGCACAGGGTCAGCATGCAAATGTGGTTAGTGGCAGCATGCACAGTGTCAGCACGCATAAGCACATCAAGGACGAATCACAGGGACCCACTAAATGCTGTCCTAAATAGGTGTGTTTTTAGATTCCTTTTAAATGTGGTCAGGTCAGGGGATGTTTTGACGCAGGTCGGGAGGGAGTTCCAGGCTTTGGGAGCATATGAACTAAATGCACGGTCTCCAAAGGATTTTAAGGTTTGTATGAGGTATTTGTAGACTGTTGGATTCCGAGAAGCGGGTGGTACGATGCTTGGCCTGATGGGGTAGTATATCTGACAGATAGGCTGGAGCCATAGAATGAAGGGACCTAAAAGTGAGCGACAAAACCTTGAAGTCAATCATATGTTGGTGTGTCACAATGCCAAGACTGTATTACCCTCTGGGCCGAGCTTCGGGGGGGGGGGGGTGGGAGCTACCCACATCTACATGTGGCAGATCGGCTGGTCTGGATAAGCATAGACGGATTCTCAAAAATCCCCCTCGAATTGCATGTGTAAGAGCTATCGGCCTGGCTGGAGGAGGGGGCTCTCCTGGGGTCACGAGTAGACTCTCAGCTCTGGTCATTGGGCCCACCACGATCTGTGGTTGCTGGCCGGCTGTGTTGGATCTAACTTCAAGCTTGATCGCCAGGCAACCTAAACCACCGATTTAGACTGTGGTACACGTCACTAATCATTGGTTGCAGTCACCGAAGTCTGCTGTGGTTTCATGCTTGTGCCTCAAGCTGCAAGAATATCGTGTACAGATTTTGATTGCCTGTGAAAAAAGTAAGCTTCTCACACAAAGAAGGCAGTGCTGCAATTGTAGAAGAGAAAATGGAATTACTTGAATCTACTCTGATTTGATTGTTGAAGAATTGCAACCCATTTATCTTGTTCGGTTACGCATAGTCAGTAGAGTAAGCAAAGGCAAGTGAATGGGGGTTTCTGAAGGGGCTACATATCGGCAGTGGCCTAGCCGTTTAATTATTTGTCCTTTGAGCTGTGAGTATGGTCTGTATACCGATTCGCAAATCATGTGTGCTGGAGATCGTATTTTGAATTCTTCCTTTTTTAGGCCTTATACTATTGGGGGCATTGTATAACATGAGACGTGTTGCCGAGCGAACGATGAAGGCTGCACGGTCGCCTTTGTATAGTCATCTTGCTGTCCCTCCCAATGCAAGTGAAATCTTTTGCTTATCGAGCATTCTGCTCAAATGCCCCGAAAGTCACGAGATCACTTCCGGCTAGGGTCATCACCTACAATGTCCTCGCTTGTTTAAGTGTTAGCTAAAAGACACTTTTGCTCAAATCAGCTTTCCCTGTGTCACAGGGACCTTTCCTTTTTTGTTCTGGTTTGCTTTGCATGCACACCTGTGCCACGATTTAGTGCGTGTCACTAGCGAGAGGTCTTATTAACCGGTGGCAATGAATGTCTTCATGTTTGCTTTAGTATGCTAGCCCAAGCATGACATTTGTTTGCTTGTGCATCCTTGATATCATGCATGACACTTACCCCATACGTGTTCATTTTATTGAAGTAAGCTGTAAAACGCCTGGATAGAGATGAAGTTCTCTTAGGGAAGGGTGCTACACAAATGGCCAACTACCATTATTGCTATTCTTAATATTATTATTAGTCGGTCGAACCGTGCTGCATTTATCCCGGCATAGTAGTGAAAATCTATTCACTCAGTGAGCGATTGCACCTGTGTGTGGCTTGCCGGACTCTGTTATATACTCGGATACCTCGAAACTGTTTCACCATCACAAACCATCACTGGTTGACATACCGACGTAGGACGGCAAAGAGGTGGCCAGCAATGTCTTTGCCTTCACATTTTGCCTTTCTGGATGCTCTAGATGCTGTGCTGCTGTGTCTCCTGGTGCAGTAATATGAACTAGCTAGCCTCTGTGAGGCTCTCACATAAAGCAGTTCTATACTTACTTGTGTAAATGAAGGAGGAGAGAGCGTGACTGCAATCTAATGCAAGTGGTGAGCAGAGGCTATGGCTACTTAAAAATACACAACAGAGGCCTAGAGAGAAGTCATTTTGCCAGGCCCAAAAGCTACAGCAAGTACTGCTGCCCAATGGCTTCGATACGTTTTGCTAGGTCATGGACTGAAAGTACTGTTACACTAGGGTTCGAGAGCTGCATTGCGCAGCCTCGTGCTCGAGAAGTAACGGCTGAGCCTGAGGCGGGCACTTTCTCCGAGCCTCTCTCTTGAGTCCAGTGAACCGGAGCCTGCACCGCTTGGCTGCAGAGCAAGCAGTCCTTGGGCTGGTCTGTCCACTGGAGTGCATGCATGCACCATCACTGTCGCAGCTGCTGCGACTCGGCATGCTTCTGGTTATCTAGTAGCTCGCGCTGCTTTACAGGGTCGTCTCCATCTCGCTCGTGTTCCTGAACAAGTATCTGCTGAGCAGCGATGATTTGAAGGTCGGTACGATTCCTGGCTGCGCACGCCCATCTAGCCTGAAACTGAATGCTTGCCTTGCCGATATTCGATCCTGGATGTCGGAAAACTTCCTGAAATTAAATGACGATAAAACCGAACTGCTTCTCATAGGACACCCTAAGCGTGTGGCTGGATTAAAAGGCTTTGCTGTTCTAATAGGTGATGCTATTGTGCGACCTTCACCACGTGCTTGTAATCTAGGTGTCGTGTTCGACAGCTGCCTCAAATTCAAAAGCTTCATTCAGACGACTGCCTCTACAGCTAGCCATCACATCCGATCCCTATCCAAGATTAGAAGCTGTCTCCCACAGTGGCTTGTAAAAAATTTAACTAGCTTTTTAGTTCTGTCTCGGCTTGATTATTGTAATTCCCTTTTGGCTGGGCTGCCAAAGAAAGCTATTATGCCACTACAGCGGACTATGAATATGGCTGCAAGGCTGGTCTTCAAGTCCCAGCGGTTTGAGCACGTGTCACCTTTGCTGGAAGAGCTAGGATGGTTGCCGGTTGAGCAAAGGATACGGAGCAAAGTTCTTACGCTGACCCACAAGGCCCGCCACAGCTTGACTCCTTCATACCTAGCTGAACTGCTACATCAGTTTCAGCCTGTTCGCGCCCTCAGGTCCTGTGTGGACAATAAATTAGCTGTCCCATTCCTCCGCTTAAAGACAGTTGGCGACAGAAGCTTTAGCTCTGCAGGTCCTAGACTGTGGAACTTGCTTCCACAATTCTTACGCAACGACATCTACTCTGCAACTGCCGACTATGGCACATCTTTTTCAGCGGTCGTGAACTGCTACTTCTATGCTACTCACTACCTCAACTGCTCTCCTAACTCTGCTATGCTTCCCACTTTCTCTTTGTTGCGTGAGACGAAGTCTGTTGGCTACCGAATGCTTACCGAAAGCCGCTTATGCTGTGAGTGCGCTATACAAAACTCTCCTGCGTAACGCCCACATGGTCTTTATGATTTTGTGGAGTTACTGACGGAGATACATTACATTACATTACATTACGGCTCGTTGTCCCCCCCCCCCTGCTTTCCCTATATCATGCATCGATTCAACCTCAAGGTCCTCTCTTTGGCCTGCAGGTCGCTTCATTCACTTGCACCAGCCTACCTATCTGAACTCCTTGCTCCTCCAGTGTTGTCTCTCGCCACCTCGGCTTCCAGGCGGCTTGCCGCCCCTCACACTAAGTAGAAATCTGTTGATGACCCGGCCTTCACTACGTAGGCACCAAAAGCCTGGAACTCACTCCCGGCTTCTGTCCCACCTGGAACGACTTTGCTGCGCCATTAAAGTTTCAGCTGACAATTCACCCGTTCTGCTTAGCCTTCCCTGTGCCCCTGTGAACTTGTCTGTTTAGCTCCTGTGTGCTTTGCATGCTCACCCGTCTGTGTGTGTGTGTGTGTGTGTGCGTGCGTGCGGCTCAGTGGGTGCTACCAGCTGCATGCCCCGAGTGTCTTCTTATGTGCTTTGCCATGCTGGCCTGAGCATGGTACTGCGCATATCGTTAACCCTCGGCTATTGATTCTTTGCTTAGAGATGGAGTTCTTTTGGGATGCTATGCAAACTACCTCTTGTTGATATCATTATCATCGTCGTTGCACTGGTACCATTGCTTGCCCTCAACACAGCAGTCGGTCATGCGGGCCTAAGCCATTCTGCAGCGTCTAGCCACGGATCTGTTCTAGTTGTATCACCTGCCGCCGGGGTGTTCCGGCACGTTCTGCTGCTTCAGCTGGCATCTGTAATAATAATAATAATAATAATAATGCACTTGATAAAGCACCCTCAGAGAACTCAATCTCTTACTAGGCGCTTTACATTTGCTGCAAAAGGTCTAGTCGGTGCTCCAGGGGGGGGCTATGCATGCAAGGGCGGGCACTCACACATATGCGTTGGCATGCTCACAACACGTGCACATGCATGTGCCCTCAAACCCTGCTGTGCACACAGGGACATATGCACACTGTGTGTGTGCCTGTCAAAAACACTCTTGATGGTAGCCAAGGCATGGAAAGCCGGCTGCCATCTAGCCGGCTCAGCCGCTTGAGTGCAGCCACTCAGAGGCAAGTACCAATGAACAACCTAGCCAGCTGTGGAGTGGTCCAACTCGGTGGAGTATGGGTTTGCAATTTCATTTGGGATCAGCAGATGTAGCTGTAGACATATTGGCAATAGTAATTGTCGGAGGCTGACGTTGAATGGTTATCATCAATCACGGTTCCCCTTTCAGCGAATGTAAAGCACCTAGAAAGAGATTGAGTTCTCTGAGGGCACTTTATCACGTGTATTATTATTTTTATTATTATCAGCCTCGTGTAACAGCATCGGTCAGTCGATAGGACAGCCAGGCCCGATGGCTGGCCACCGACCTGGCTGCGATACCTGGTGGGTGTGCACAGGCTTGGCAGTGGCTGCATATTACGTCAAAGCCCTTGGGGTTGATGCTTAAATCTTAGTTCTGTCCTTCGGCTTAACCATTCAAGGGTAGGGCATGGCCTGCTTATCGGCCCATCCTTTGTTATCGTGTCCGACCAGGTATTGGCCGGCCCTTTCTGGACAGCAGCAGTCTAGTTGCCGAGCTAGCTGCCGTCAGTCTGCCCCAGGCAGGACGTTTGTCTCTGCTGCCGACAGATCTTGATTGCTGAATGTCTAATAGATCGTAACTACTGGAGTCTACCGGGCTGCTGCACCTGCTGGGCGTGGAGGGGACTTGTGCTCTCTCGGCGTTTCACGCTGCTGTACACACGGTGGACGCATGGCAGTCGGTGCGGCAGATTCTGAGCCTGAAGTTCCGGTTGTGAATGGGATATTTGATGCCCCGCCCCTAAGAAAAAAAGAAGAGGATGCGTATGGCGATAGCATCCCACCGGAACCGGGGACAGCTGGTCGCCCAGTCAGCAGCTGCCGAACGTGGCGACGAGCCGAGGTTCGGTCGGTCCGCTCGCGACTGAAGCAGCGCCTGCGCTGCTGGTGACTCTGATCTGGTGACTCGGCGCTCAGCTCAGCCTGCTAAAAGTCGGCCAGCCTGGAAGAGCGCGGTTTTCTGTCAAACGCCTAGACTGCCCTGAAGCAGTGCAAATCGCGAGCAGCAGCAGCTGACGAAGGCATCTGCCGTAAACAGCCAGTGCTATTGCTTCAGTGATCATGCGTAGCTATCAGCGAATCGTGCATAATGAAGCTAGTCGTCGTGCGTGTGTCCTTGAATTTGAGTCTTTCAGGAGGGCAATCCTTTATTGCCTGCTGCAATGGGATGGGGTGATACCGGCTGAGGCTCTTCTATCTCTACACACGAGGCTGTTAAATCAGCCGAAGTTTACTTTACTTTGCTGGGGCAGCCAGTTTTTGTGGGTGTTGCAGCAGCAAAGGCAACCAGCAGCAACAGCAGCAGCAATGGCACAGTATGCCACAAGCAGGCATGGTAGCTTGATGCCTTGTAACCCCCAAAATGGTGGTCAGCTGTAAATATGTAGCAGCCAGGTCTGCGACAGCCGTCCCTACGTGTGCACACCATTAGTTAGGCGACAGGTGGGATAATAGGTCTCACTATATCGTCCAATTCACGACGGTGGTTGCATACGTGTCCTTGCTTTTTTGTCGGCACCTGCATATCGGTAGGTCAGCACGTAGACGCCGGCATGGGGAGCTGGCTTTCTCGACTGAAGCCGCTGCTCGTATAAGGGCTATAAACTGCACGCTGTGGGCAAGACATCCGAGAAGAAATAGAGAGAGGGAAAGGCTAGTCACGACAAAAGAGCATAGCAAGAAATATCCAGTGGGTAGAGCTGGTAGCCAACAGGCTGCCCTGATCGTGCATTCTTGCCTCCTGACACCAAGCACTACTTGAGTTTTACATCTGCTGTAGAATTCCCTTCCAAAAATCGAAGTTCTTTCGAATATCGAATATAGAAACCGATACATCCAAGACCTGTTTAAAGCATGTTTGTTTTTTGACCGTAGCACGTAAGAAATTACGTACCTATGGACATCCAATTGCATGCAGCTTCAATCGCTGGTTCTATCGCCATATTCCCATACGCCTGCCGCCCTATGGGTCAGTGCCTCCGCACGGAGGCGGGCTGCAGCTTTAGCTTCGCCGAGTTTTAGTGACCTCCTTATTAGGTAACGATTGTTCATGTGTATCATTGTTTCACTATCGTCGTTCAAATGCATTCCTGGTTTCGGTTACTGCTGCAGCCAGGATTTTTGAATATGCCACTTCGCTTAGGAAACCCACTCGAAGCAAGCGCTGCGGCCAAGGACAGAGGCACTTGCTTAGAATTTCCAGCAATGTCTCAAGTCTCTCTGTGCGCTCTCCTTCAAGCGCTGCTCTGACTCACTCCAACTTTGTGGTCATCAAGCCTGCTATAACCCTGGTGACCAATCTTGAAGTTAGCCTTTTGAAGCCTCACTCAAGGGGGAATGTCACGAAAATACCTATACAATTTGTCCGACAATCAAATATGTGTTTATGGTACCTTTCGAAAAACAAATGTTAATACTGGGATAGGAAGTTCTGACTACTTCCACATAAAAGAAAAATCGGTTATGCCAACCATGTCTAACCCGGATGTAAACCGGAAGCAACAAATCTACAAATAAAATTTACCGATCACTGCTGTATACGTCATCAAACATCCTGGAGCTTTATTTTCCGTAATCATGTACATATAAAACCAATGGTATCAAACCGAAATAGAAAATACTAAAGACTAGGGTCAAACAATCAGAGCTGAACTCCCATTTCAAGTTTCACTCCGATACGTGAAATATTAGTTGAGTTATTTAATTTACAAGGCACCAACCAACCCTGGAAATGAAGCTGTATAAAAGTTTTATTTGTAGAGTTCTTGCTTCCGGTTTACATCTGGGTTAGACGTGGTTGGCATAACCAATTTTCTTTCTTGTGGAAGTCGTCAGAACTTCCGATCCCAGTTCTAACATGTTTGTCTTTCGAAAAGAACTTAAACAGATATTCGATTGTCGGACAAATGTTATAGGTATTTTCTTGACTTTCCCCTTCAATGTGCAATAAATCCCTAGTAGTACATGGCATGATTACTGATGATAATCTTGACCAGTTTGCTTTGATCGAGACCTGACTGAAATCGGCTAGCTGCCCAACCATAACCGTTGCCACACCGGCTGGCTTCTCTTTCTTCCATACCCCTAGATCAATAAAAACTGATGGACAAATGGCCATTGTCACACGGCTATCCTTCCCTCAATTAAAAACCGTTTGCAGTCCACTTGAAAGTCTGTCGAATCTGTTGTTTTGAGTCCCTCCCCTCGATAATAAGTAACAAATGATATCGTTATAATAATAATAATAATGCATTTCATAAAGTGCCCCCAGAGAACTCAAGCTCTTTCTAGGCGCTTTACATTTGCTGCAAAGGAAAACGCGATTGAATGGTGAGTAATATCATGCTTGATAAGCAACATGAATAACATGGTTAGTGGTGACATGCACAGGGTCAGCATGCAAGTGTGGTTTGTGACAGCATGCACAGTGTCAGCACGCATAAGCACATGAAGGACGAGTCACAGGGACCCACTAAATGCTGTCCTAAATAGGTGTTTCTAAGTTCTTTTTAAATGTGGTCAAGTCGGGGATGTTCTGACGCAAGTCGGGAGTGAGTTCCAGGCTTTGGGAGTATACGAACTAAATGCACGGTCTCCAAAGGATTTGAGGTTTGTTTGAGGTATTGGTAAACTGTTGGATTCCGAAAAGCGGGTGGTACGATGCTTGGCCTGGTGGGGGAGTAGATCTGAGAGATAGGCTTGAGCCAAAGAATGAAGGGACCTAAAAGTGAGCGACAAAACCTTGAAGTCGATCCATTGCTTGACTAGGACCCAGTGCAGGTCGACGAGAAGTGGTGTGATGTGGCAACTGCAACACTCACGACAGACAAGTCTAGCTGCAGAGTTTTGCACCAGCTGTAATCGCCTGATTGCACATGCTGGTAGGCCAGCAAGCAGTTGAGTTGCAGAAGTCAAGACAAGATGTCACAAATGCATGGATCAACTTAGACGTGGTATCCTTATCTAAACAAGCTCGAATTTTAGCAATGTTTTGTAGCTGAAAGTAGGCAGACTTGATTGTGGAGCTGATGTGGTCGTCTAACGAGAGGTCACTTTGGAACATGGTACCTAGATTTTGAGCTGATTCAGCAGAAGATATGCTGGCAGAGCCAATTTAGTGTACCAGCCTTTCCAATTTGTGAATCACACTGGGTTTGCCCATAACTAGTAAGTTAGTTTTATAATAATAATAATAATGCACTTGATAAAGCACCCTCAGAGAACTTAATCTCTTTCTAGGCGCTTTACATTTGCTGCAAAGGGAAATGCAACTGAATGGTAAGTAAAATCATGCTTGAAAAACAAACAAAATGAATAATATGGTTAGGGGTGACATGCACAGGGTCAGCATGCAGATGTGGTTAGTGGCAGCATGCACAGTGTCAGCACGCATAAGCACATCAAGGACGAATCACAGGGACCCACTAAATGCTGTCCTAACTAGGTGTGTTTTTAAGTTCCTTTTAAATGTGGTCAGGTCAGGGGATGTTCTGACGCAGGTCGGGACGGAGTTCCAGGCTTTGGGAGCATACGAGCTAAATGCACGGTCTCCAAAGGGTTTGAGGTTTGTACGAGGTATTTGTAGACTGTTGGATTCCGAAAAGCGGGTGGTACGATGCTTGGCCTGATGGGGGAGTATATCTGAGAGATAGGCAGGAGCATAGAATGAAGGGACCTAAAAGTGAGCGACAAAACCTTGACGTCAATCCGTTGCTTGACTGGTAGCCAGTGCAGGTCGGCGAGAAGTGGAGTAATGTGGCAACTGCGACGCTCACGACAGACAAGCCTAGCTGCAGAGTTTTGCACCAGCTGCAGTCGCCTGATAGCACATGCTGGTAGGCCAGTAAGCAGTGAGTTGCAGAAGTCGAGACGGGATGTCACGAATGCATGGACCAACTTGGACGTGGTATCCTTATCTAAACAAGCCGAAGTTTAGCAATGTTCATCGTTTAGATTAAGAAAATTTGCTGCCATCCATGTGCGGATGTCATCAATACATGCAGCAAGTGAGTTGAGAGAATTCGAGGTGCTCGAAGGCTGGGAGGGATCAAAGCAAAGGTATAACTGAGTGTCATCCGCATAGAAGTGAAAGCCTAGATTGTGCTTGGCAATCACATCAGCAGGAGAGAGAGTTTAAACCGTGAAAAGAACCGGACCTAGCACGGAGCCGTGAGGTACCCCATATTTCAGAGGTACCTTAGATGATCTTTGTCCATTCAAGTCAATACTTTGAAGTCTCCCACAGAGATAGGACCTGAATCATTGCAGAACAGTGCCAGTGATGTGCAGGCGAGATGAAAGGCGCTCTAGAAGAACTTGGTGATCGATAGTATCAAAAGCAGCTGAGAGATCGAGCAAAACAAACAGAGATACTCTACCCATGTCTGCATTCTTAAGTAGGTCGTTGTACACCCTAAGCAATGCTGATTCGTTGCAGGAATACAATGACATTGCAGTAATTGATCGCCCCCAGGTGCTAAGTCCTCATTGATTTGAGATTTTTCTTGTATCATTTTGACTCAGTATGAAAAAAATCAATCCTTTCTTGTTATGTGAGATTTTAACATCTATTTTGGCAGCTTATATGACGTCTTAAATGCCGAATTTCGTGCACTGACAATCATTTCCTTATATTTGCATGACTCCACTCGTAACAAGGATAACACACTCGATCGAATATTCTCCGGCGATTGTACGCTACCATTCCTGATTATTACCAAACGCTTCACATCTGACCACATGCAGATCCCATTCAATCTCTAGTCTCTACCCTCCCCCATCCACAATTACCTGTGAATGGCAAAAATTTTAAGATTCGTGATATCGATTTTGTCTGCACGAAAATTTCTTCTTGGCCCCTGCTACTCAATTCCCCTTTCGACCTGTCATCATTGGTAGAGTACTACAACGCGACACCAGCCGAAATGGTTGACAAGTTCTCACCTCTGACTTAGTCCACTGTACGCACTTGTACAGACAGCCTATAGCTTACCGAAGACATTTAACTAGGTAGGTCTACTGATCGAAAGCTTAAGAATGCATACAAAATATCAGTACAGACTGTGAATCGACATTGCATACAAGGACTATCGTATCATACCGATTTATCATAGCAAAGGCCAAGTCTAGCTTCTGTAAAAGTAGGGTTGAGTGAGAGATGCACTATCCAAAAATGCTGATGTCTACTACCATCAACCATCTCCTTAACCGCTCCCAGGTTAGCACCTTACCTGGTGTTCTGATTGCTTCTCTAGCAGAAAGATGGATAAGATCTGAGACTCAACTGCTAAGGTAACAGCATCCCACTGGACTCTTCTCTCACACTAACGTCCCCATAAGACTCCCCTCCCTCAATTTCGTGCATCACCCCAGTGTTTATATTCAAGGTGGCTGCTAGTGACCTCATCCTAAAATTCATCTCATAGTCAAAGAAGACTCTAGCCTGCTATATTAGCTGATTTAACAGCCTCATTTTATAGCGGCAGTATAGTGGTAACGGCTATCGTCACGGCTTTCAGTTGGCAATAAAAGATAGCCCTCTGCAGGATTCGAGCCCACAACCTCGGTCATGAAGAGCGAGCACCTTACCTCCTGGGCTGTTATAGCCCTCTAGACCATATTCTCACTGTCTTACTTCTACAATGCATGGATCTGCTGCTGCCATGCATAACGAACATAATAGTTATGTCTTTAGCCTCAGGTTTTGTCTCTACATCTTTAAAAAAGGCTACTGTTCGGCCACTAATTAAGAAAGCAACACTATACTTAGAAAGCTTGAGGAAAGTCCTTCTCAAGTGCCTCTCATCTCGCATGGGCATCACTGGCACTGCACTGCAATGATTAAAGCCTCATTGCAGTGGGATACTTCAAAGTATTTATGTAAACGGGCAAGGATCATCCTAGGAACCACTCAAGAATGGCGGGTACCTCAAGTCACTGTGCTGGGTTCACTTCTTTTCACAATGTATACACTACCTCCTTCTGATGTGGTCAACAAGTACAACATAGGCTTTCACTTCTATACAGATGACACACAGTTGTATCTACGCTTCTATCCCCTAAGCCCTACAGCACGTCTAGTTCTCTCAACTCCCTTGCTGCATGTATTGCTGACATCCGCACATAGATGGCAGCAAGTTTGCTTAAATTGAATAACGATAAAACCAACTTACTAGTTATGGGCAAACCAAGCGTGATTCAGAAATTGGATAACATAATGCTCAAAATCGGCTCTGCCAGCACATCTCCTGTTGCATTTGAACGACATCTAAGTGCCCTGTTTTAAAGTGATCTTTCATTAGACGACCTTGCCAGTCAAGTCTGCCTACTTTCAGTTACATAACATTGCTAAAATTCGGGCTTGCTTAGACAGGGATACCACATCTAAATTGGTCCATGCATTTGTGACATACCGTCTCGATTTCTGTAACTCACTGCTTGCTGGTCTACTGGCCTGTGAAATCAGGTGCTTACAACTGGTGCAAAACTCGGAAGCTAGGCTTGTCTGTCATGAGCGTAGCAGTTGCCTCATCACACCATTTCTAGCCGACCTGCACTGGCTCCCAGTCAAACAGCATAGCGACCTCAAGGTTTCGTCACTCACTTTTAGGTGTCTTCATTCTCTGACTCTAGTCTACCTATCAGATCTACTCACCTACCAGGCTAGGCATCATACCACCGATTTTCTGAATCAAATCGTTTAGCTGCTATACCTCGTACGAATTTCAAATCCAATTGAGACCGAGCCTTTAGTTCATATGGTCCCAAAGCCTGGAACTCACTTCTGACTGACTTCACGGCACCTCTACTTGACGACATTTAAAAAGAAGCTGAGAATGTACCTGTTTGTGACAGCATTTGGCAGGTTCTTGTGATTTACCCTTAATATGTGCTTATGCATGCTGACACTGTGCATGCTGCCACTAACCACTTTTAAATGTTGAGCATGTCGCCCAACCATGTTGTGCTTATTTACATTGTGCATTGTGTTTGATCATTCTTCCTTTACAGCATATGTAAAGTGCCTAGCAAGAGATAAAGT
Source organism: Cristatella mucedo (assembly GCA_009760855.2). Taxonomy (NCBI): domain Eukaryota; kingdom Metazoa; phylum Bryozoa; class Phylactolaemata; family Cristatellidae; genus Cristatella; species Cristatella mucedo. The sequence continues at coordinate 1,822,729 of WPIO01000083.1, forward strand.
TCACCGAGGGTACTTTTCAAATGTATTACTACTATTATACCCAGATAAACGCATCAAATTAGCATTTTATCTGGTGGCACCGCTTGAAGTGCCCGAATCGTTCGAGAAAAACGGCTTGAATATATTTTCTTGGTCTCGGAAGTGCTTCTCTCTGCCTCTCCGAAATGACGACAGCATTGTAGGCGAGGTAGATGGCAAGCGCATTCCTGGCTATCCAGCAGCTACACAATGTCAGTGCATAGCTCTGTTTCCATACCTGCAACTATATTTCGTTAGAAAGATGCTTGCTCTGAAAAAAATGGTGTGAGTCCGGCTGGTGACATACCTTGTCCACTTACTTCTTCACCCACTAGTCGGTGAAAAGGCAGAGCAAAAATGGCAGGTGACACGCCTGGCAGACGCGATTGTATTGGCACGTGAATTGACAAGCTGTTTGTTGAACTGTTAGCTGGACTTGGCACCCTACCAAAAGAGAGCAGCCTGCTTCCGGCAGCCTGCTTCCGGTAGCCTGGTCTGACCGACATTGCTAAGCAGGTGGAGAGCAGCTGCTCAGTGGTGCCGCGGCAAGATGCCACGTGGCATCTTGTCTCTGGTGCTGGCGAATCAGCTGGGCTTTAACTCTGGTGCTTGCTCTTGTAAAGGGGCTTTGTGGAGTTTCGTTTCAGTCCATGCATGCATATTCACTTGCGTATGTGTGCTTCTGTCGGTGTAGTTTAAGGTTAGCAGGGCTTTCGTTGTTGACGAGTGAACTGGCGGTGGAGCCCTAATGGGTTTCATTGGGAGCTCTTGAGACTGGCAGGCGTGAAGGGGCTTTGTATGGAGTTCCTGGGGCTCGGAGGCGATATTGAAGAGAGCTTTATTGAGTTGCCGGACGTGGACCTGTCTGCTTCGCTGCCTGGGCTCAGTTGCTGTTTCGTGTTACTTAAGTTTCCTGTGCTGCATGTCAATACAGTTATTTGCTGTTTATCTCACTTAACACTAACGTGCGAGCGTGAGTGCGCACGTTAGTGAATGTGTGTGTGTGTGTGTGTTTGGGGGATCAAGCTGTATGCATTCATAAATTACCTTGCCTATAGTAAATTGCCATGTTCTTGTGATCGTCACTTGGAGCTGTCTCTAGTGTCATGTCTCAGATTGGACAGAACAACTTTTAAGTATGTGCCAGCTGGTCTTGCAGACAGATTCTTTGCACGTGTGCCCGGCTGTCCTAAATTGCTCGATTTGCTGCTCGGAGTTTTAGAGCAAAATCGCACAGTCTAAGGTTTCGTGCTGTTAATGCGTGCCTGTGTTCCTGACCACTCAGCTCGACGCACCCATGTTCGTCACGTGGTTCCAGTGTGTGGTCACTGTTCTGCTCTGCTTCCTGTGCTCGATGGGTGCACGATTGTCTCCGGGCTGGATCAAGTTTCCCTCATTCCACGTGGACCCAAAGATATGCCGAGAGGTGAGGGAGGCGCGGCACTGTACCACTGCAGCATTCGAAGCTGTAGAGTAGCAGTGGGCTCGGGTGGGCTTGGACCTGCCCGCAGTCCCTGCTGCTGCAAGCTTGCTGCTATTCGGGCTTCGGCAGATTGTGCATGCTGGATACTAACCAAAATGACGGCAGTAATTGACAATGTTCATCATGTACACTGCATGTTTAATTTACCGCAGTGCGGCGTCAGCCGCTGAGTGTGGCATCGAGCAGTTTCACTTCTTGCTGCACATTCCCTCTTTATTATCTGGCTGAAGATGTGGAACCTAGATATACCAAAAATGCTGGCAAATCCGGAAGCATGCTGGTGACATATATTGGAGGGTCACCGAGGTACTCGGTATGTTAACCATTAGCCAATCCTGCCTTCTTCAGGTGGCCATCTCAAGGCCTGCTCCACTGAGCAAAATGAGCAACTGTGAATTGGCAAGCCACTGGACTAGGGTTCTGATGTGATCAGGATCCTTAAAAGCAGCTAACAATTTCATCGTTATGCATTATGTACACATCTTGTTTTGTTACAGAGTTGATTGAGCTGTTTAGGCTCTATACGATGGGCATACATCTTGGTGAATGCAATAAGACACCATACTGTAATAAGACACGTGAAGATTGATAATGATACTAATAATGACATTTGCACGGGAGTGGCTTAAAGTACTACTAATGATAATGCTCTTGATAAAGTGCCCTCAGAGAACTCAATCTCTTTCTAGGTGCTTTACATTTGCTGCAAAGGAAACACGGTTGAATGGTGAGTGGTATCATGCTTGAGAAACGGCATGCATAACAAGGTTAAGAATGACATGCACAGGGTCAGCATGCAAGTGTGGTTAATGGCAGCATGCACAGTGTCAGCACGCATTAGCACATAAAGGACGAATCACAAGAGACCCACTAAATGCTGTCCTAAATAGGTGTTTTTAAGTTCTTTTTAAATGTGGTCAAGTCAGGGGATGTCGTGACACAAGTCGGAAGTGAGGGCCAGGCTTTGGGAGCATACGAACTAAATGCACGGTCTCCAAAGGATTTGAGGTTTGTATGAGGTATAGGTAAAGAGTTAGATTCCGAAAAGAGGGTGGCGCTATGCTTGACCTGGTGGGGGAGACGATCTGATAGGTAGGCTGGAGCCAAAGAATGGAGGGACCTAAAAGTGAGCGACAAAACCTTGAAGTCGATCCATTGCTTGACTAGGACCCAGTGCAGGTCGACGAGAAGTGGTGTGATGTGGCAACTGCAACACTCACGACAGACAAGTCTAGCTGCAGAGTTTTGCACCAGTTGTAATCGCCTGATTGCACATGCCGGTAGGCCAGCAAGCAGTGAGTTGCAGAAGTCAAAATGGGATGTCACAAATGCATGGACCGACTTGGATGTGGTATCCTCATCTAAGCAAGCCCGAGTTTTAGCAATGTTATGTAGCTGAAAGTCGGCAGATTTGATTGTGGAGCTGATGTGGTCGTCGGACGAAAGGTCTGGAACATGAGAGCTAGATTTCGTGCAGATTCAACTGGAGATATGCTGGCAGAGCCAATTTTGAGTGTTAGTCTTTTCAATTTCTGAATCACTTTTGGTTTGCCCATAACTAGTAACTTAGTTTTACCATAATTTAATTTAAGAAAGTTTGCTTCCAATCCATGTGCAGGTGTCATCATTGCATGCTGCAAGGGAATTGAGAGAATTCGAGGTGCTCGAAGGCTGGGAGGGATCAAAGCAGAGGTACAACTGAGTGTCATCCGCATAAAAGTGGAAGCCTATATTGAGCTTGGTAATCACATCGGTGATAGGGAAACTGAACCAAATCTCATTCAAAGCACTCTGCTTCTGTTGTAAAGGAAGCATATGACTGGTGAGCAGCTTCAGCACGCATAACACAGGACAATTCACCAGTCAATGCCTTGCTGTTACCTGAAATGCTGTAGATTTAATTAGCCAAGTGACCGAGAGCGGCAGCTAAGTGTAGTCGCGTGTGGTAGCTGACTGCACTTAGTTCAGTTCACTGGGCTGCACCTGCTAGGGTAGTGTTACGAATGCACAGCTCATTTAACGGTGCTTGACATCACTGCCGTGTGATCGAATACTATTGGAACTAGCATCTCGAAGCACGGCAAACGTAGCAAGTCGTACAAGCACCTCATATTTCAGATCAGGATAGCAATTACTGTTACCCATTAATCATGCAACTGAAATTTCTGAATTTGGTGAATTTCTAGCAGTCTCACATTCATAGGCACAGTTAACTCGTGGTAATGATGATAATAATAATAATAATAAAGGTCAATTAATAGCACCCTAGGAGAACTAAGTGTCTATCCAGGGTTTGACCCATTACGGTTAAGGTGTTTGAGCCCTATGGCATATGTGAAGCACCTGAATAGTGATTAAGTTCTCTTAGGGTGCTATATGAATGAATTAAATTTTAAAACACAGGGACAAAATAGGGTGTCACTTGCTGTTACTACAAAGGAGAAGTATTTGGTTTTTCTGTGGCCATTAAGGATTGTTCCTTCTGTGGGAAATAACAATCTCAGTTTGTGCTGTTCTGATATGTTCTCCGTGGCAGCTAATCTTTACTTATCTTTACATGCCAGCTGCTGCCAGTGATTATCCGAGATGCTCTTTGGAATGACGTTTGCGATAAGCAATTTGTTGGATATTTATTGTGACAAGTCCTAGGTATAATAGCTGCAGCAATTTGGAGCTTTAGGCACTGCACTGCAACTGGATTCTACAGCCAAAACTGAATTTGACTGGTGCCTTGGCTTGTGTGTTACAGGTGTTGCCTCTCTCAATCGTTTTCGTACTGATGATAACATTCAACAATCTGTGTCTCAAGTATGTTGATGTAGCTTTCTACTACATCGGCCGTTCATTGACAACCGTATTTAATGTCGTAAGTTTTTGTAGCTGCACATTGGCTTGCCTAGCAATGCTGATGAGGTATATATTCTTATCTTTTTTCTATCTAGTGAATGATGCACCTCTGTCGAAAAATGGGAATGCAGCTGCAGAGCAAGTTCTCACGTGTGCCACGGCAGTTTAACATGGCGATTCTGTTTGCGCACATGTTGCTGGTGACCAAGTTGTTCGCCTCAGTCGCACACGCTGTTGCTGTTTAGCGGTTCGTTCAGAATTTTGAAGTAGTCGTGCTCATTTTATTTGTGGCCATGGATTCGTGCAGTTTTCTTACTGATTAGTGATCAGTCGATAATTAGTGAGGAAAACTAAATTATACCTGCTGTACCTACATTAGCTGTGTAATAGCAGCCAATTGCAATGCTGATGAAGTGGAGATCTTTCGAGGTGGATACCACACTTGTTGGATGCAACACGCCTCACTTGGTAGTCCTACAGCAAAATCTCTTTGTGCACATCCAACCTGCATCATGTTTCACTTTACTCGGTGTTTTCAAAATGGGCTTGGCCAGCCAAAATGGGCACAGCCTCTGCACGGAATCTGTATGTCCTGCTCCAAAATGACGGGTCACTAGTTAATTACATCTGCTCCATGCTCAAGCCTGCCTACTTTTAGCTTTGTAGCGTTGCTACAAATTCGAACTTGCTTAGTTAGGGTTGCCTCAAAAGTGGCATGCCATGAACTATGTATGAAGACCTGTTTCATTGGGCCTAAGGATGAGCGTCTAGGCATCGAGTGGGACTCACTTCTTTTAGATCGTAATTGCCTGCCCTTCGGCGGTTCCGCGTCGTGCATATGCCGTATTGCGTGTAACACCAGAGCAAGCTTTCGACTATCACCGGGTGCGTTAGGCAGGATTATTGTCCAGGGAAGGCCAAACTTTGACCGTTATTGGGCATCACGACAGGCCACGGGAAGTGTGACGTAATCTCACTTGCCTCCTGATGGGTAGCTGCTTCGCAACGCGAGCGCAGGCAGACATGCTATCTTCAAACTTTGCCTGATTTACTTGCAGCAGCTGCAGCGGTTCGGTACCAGAGATCTTACGGAAACAGATTCTTTTGCTAGCGATGCTGTATAAAAGGAATTATGTGCTGTATTATCAAACTACAATCCTTTAAGTATTCCTGACATATTTATACAAAACAAAATCGGTCGAAAAAAGGAAGTCGTGGCTGTGAGCGCTTAGCGAAGATCTTTGGCTGCTTATTGAAAAGCTAGTATTGCTCATCTGGCCACGCCTCGGTGTCGGGCGAGAGTCGGGCTGGAGCGACATCGTGCTGCTGAGTATTAAGATCCCTAATTAACATGTTATGACTACCACCGGTTTTGTTATTTAACCAGATATGCAGATGGGTTTTTGGCCTTCGCATTTGGCAATTTCTATAGCCACGGAAAGGCTTTCGCCCTCTCCGAGGAGACTGACTCGGAAGTAGAACGTTCAAGTGGTGCCTCGTGGAATGCGTGTCAGGCCACCTTCAAGTCTGGTGACCCGGCCCCTCTGGCTGCATTGCTTGCAGCCCTGCAGGCTTCTTTGAGCCCCGTCACGACCCACTGCTGTGTTAAGGTGTGTCTTAGCATCTTCAAAAAAAACATTTTTGAACATCCTCTAGAAATAATTCTCATTCTGCATAATGAAGGAGCAGCCCACTAGTGCTCTGCAGGCCCATCTAAAAAAAAAGAAGAAAGATTTCTTGACTCGCCCCACTTTTTGCAAGCATGAAGCTATCTCACACCCCAGTAGCCCCCATTTGCAGAGACCAGAGCTGCATGCCGAAGGCGCAGGTTTATTTAGCCCCATTTAAATAAAAGTATGCTGGTATCACCCCCATTTGGATCAGTGTGTGTCAAAGTTGCACCAAAGGCATGATCGACAATGCTGCTTGCCTGCTTTGCCCTCACCAAAAGAATTCGTATATGTCATTTCTGTCGGAGCCTGAACGTGCTGCCGAAGGCACTGTGTCCTGTGATATTTTCACATTTCCTCGTTTTGAGAGCGTGAAAGTGCTCTCCGAAGGCGTACCGACCAGCAGGCCTCCTTGACCTTCTAAACAGAGTTATCAAATCTTATTTCATCTCATCTGGGCATAACTGGCCCTACAGTGCAATGGTTCCATCCTATCTCAAACTGACCCTACAGTGCAATGGTTCCAATCCTATCTTAGTGGAAGACTCCACAGTATTGATGTGAACCGACAAAGATCATCCGAAGAACCACTGAAGTATGGGGTACCTCAGAGCTCTGTGCTTGGTTCGGTTCTTTTCACGGTTTATACTCCATCTTACCGATGTGATTGCCAGGCACAACTAGGCTTTTACTTCTATTCAGGTGACACTCACCTTTGCTTTGATCCCTCCCAGCCCTCGAGGACATCCAATTCTCGCAACTCTGTTGCTGAATATATTGATGACATCCGCACATGGATGACAGACAACTTTCTTAAATTGAATGATGATAAAACTAACTTGCTTGAGGTGGGCAAACCAAGTGTGATTCAGAGATTGAAAAACCTAACGCTCAAAATCGGGCTGTGCCAGCATATCTCCTGCTGTGTCTGCACAACATCCAGATGTATATATATATATATAATTTATTTGTATAGCGCCCCAAGAGAACCTAAAATCTCTATTCAGGCGCTTCAAATATGCCACGGGGCTCGAGCCCACGACCTCTTCCAGACCTAGGTCGGGGCGAGCATATAAACCACTAGACCAAACTAGTTCGGTGATGTGTCCTATTCCAAAGTGACCTTTTACTAGACGACCATGTCAGGTCCACAGTCAAGTCTGCCTACTTTCAGCTACATAGTATTGCTAAAATTCTAGCTAGCTTAGACAGGGATACCACATCCACACACCACATGGACCAATAACTGCCATGGCCTGGCTTCTTCATACCTAGCTGAACTGCTGCACCAGTTTTAACCTCCTCGTGCCCTTAGGTCCTCTATGAACAGTAAATTAGCTGTTGCATTCCTACGCTTAAAGACCTATGGTGGTAGAAGCTTTTGTTCTGCATGTCCTAGATTGTGGAACTCACTTCCACAATGCTTATGCAACGACATCTGTTCTCCTGCTGCTGACTGTGGCACATCCTTTCCAGCCGTCCTGAGCTGCTATTTCCACGCTACTCACTTCTTTGACTGCCTTGCTGACTCAACTACGCCTCTCCTTTTTTCTTTGTTGCATGAGAGGAAGTCTGTATGTCGGTAAGCCACCGTATTTGGAACCGAAAGCCACTTAGGCCTTCTTTCAAGTCGTCCTATAGAAAACTCTCCGGCGTAACACCCAGTCTAGTCTTGGAGAAGTTATAGCCGGAAATACATTACATAGCTGCTCATGAATAAATCCTATGTATAAGGTTTGCTACCAGGGGCAACCGTAATAACTTCCTGCTTGTAGAAAGCCAGTTAGATAAAGTTGTGACTTGTGTGAACTCGATGTGTTGGAGACATGCACCGGGGCACGTGCAGGTGGATACTGAGTGGCTCGAGGCGATTTTTTTTTACCGCTGTTGATGCACTTCCGCATGGCCTGGATGGCCGATTCAGAATTCGACTATATAGACCGGACTTTTCTTACTGACTATTGGCACGGATGTTCTTCAGCTAGGTGACTGCTCTTTCTCTGCTACCGCAGGTGTGCTCCTACATTATCCTGAAGGAGACGACCAGTATCAAAGCACTCGGGTGCTGTTTTTATAATAATCTTCGGCTTCGTGTTAGGAGTCGACCAGGAGAAGCTGGCAGGTGCGTGCTCAGCCACCTTCGACTGAGCTATTCAAGGGCAGCCCTTGACCAAGTGTCTGCTTGTGCACTGCTCGCCTGCGTGGCATGCTGGCCAGCGTCCTTTGCGTGCTATGTCTTGCAGCCACAGCCCACAGTAACTCCGCAACCAAAATGGCGTGCACTTAGCTAAGCCCAGCAGCAGCAGCAGCAGCAGCGTCACTCGGGGGCGCATATCTATGCTTTCCGGGGCTGGTTCATGTCACGTGGTGCATCATGCATGTTCATTCACGTTGACCACCAGGTTAAGCCAGTTCGACCTCCTTGAGAGACGATGGGTCGATGCCCAGCTCAGCCTCAGTCCTACCGGTGGTGGCTTTCGCATTTGCTGCTGCAATGCTGCCTACACGTCCTAGCTTGAGCCATATCTTTTCGTCATCCAGCTCTGTCTGCGATGTATCTCAGGCCTTACGTTTTATAAGCCATTCTCGGTCGAGCAGCTTTGTGCGCGGTTGCAGCGCGGCGAGCGCAGCCGATAGTCTGCTGCTCGTTGACTGCGATCTGCTGTGCGTCTGTCGAATCAAAGTAGCCCACATTTGTCGCTGTATCCGGCCCTTGCGCTGGCCCGCCTTCGGCACGCCTCGAGCGCCGAAGCGGCGAGAAGTCGCGTCCATCCTTGTCGCGTGCAGGCTCGCTGTCCGTGGCCGGCGTCGTCTTCGGCGTGCTCGCCAGCCTCGCCGTGGCGCTGAACGCCATCTACACGAAGAAGATGCTCAGCGTCGTGGACAACAACGTCTGAAGCTGGCGCTGTACAACAACGTCAACGCCTCCGTCATGTTCCTGCCTCTGATGATGATCAACAGCGAATTCGGGAGGTCGCTCGCTTCCAAGGTCTGCTCAGCCCGACGTTATGGGCTGTCATGCTTGCGAGTGGCGTTGCCGGCTTCGCCATCGGCTATGTAACGGGACTGCAGATCCAGTACACGTCACCGCTGACGCACAACATCTCCGGCACCGCCAAGGCATGCGCACAGACCGTGCTAGCGACAGCCTGGAACGTTGCGGGCAGCCCGAAAAGCGCTCTGTGGTGGGCGAGCAACTTCGTCGTGCTCGGCGGCTCGGCTGCCTACACGGCGGTCAAGCACGGCGAGATGAAGAGCAACCATCAGCACCAGCAGCAGCAGCAGCAGCACAAGGCCGGCTCGCCGGCTGCTGCTGCCGTGGTGGTGGTGGACGTGGGCACCGACGTGGGTGGCAAGAAGCCGAGCACTGCCTGATGCCCTCCAAAGGTCAAGGTTGACCGTAGGGGCAGTTGGCCTGCTCGTAATCTTTTACTCTCTCAGGTGCGTGCACGGCCGTTCGGGAGTCGGCAGTACTGTGCGCCCGCTCTGGCGATTTGCCTTTGCTAGCGAATAGTATTGGTTGGCAGTGGCCACGCAGGGATTTCGGGTTGCCCGGCGTGGTAGGTATGCCATCACTTGCGGTTTACGCGGCATTTGGTGAGCCAGCGTTGCGATTGCATTCCATTTTCGTCACGTGTGACGGTGACAGCGCTACTTTTGCCTTCTGCTGCTGCCTATGGCCGAGCCCGTGGTCCTACTGTAAAGCCCAGAGCAAGTGTGCTCTTGGAGCGCTCACGTCACGAGCTGGCTCTCCCTGCCAGCTAAAGGACTCGTTCTGTTTTACCGTGGCTAATTTTCTGTCAGGAAAGTTTTCTCAAACCAGACTACCCATCATCATCATCATCTCTCTTTCTCTGTCTCCCTGTGTCTCTGTCCTCTCTCTCTGTGTTTTCTGTCTGTCGTCTGTCCTCTCTATCTCTCCCCTCCCTCGATGCTTTGTTAACCACTACGGCTGCTCGGAAATAAGGCTTTCAGTGTCAGGCTTGCAGCATTCTCTACCGGTTAGGTGCATGCTGACAATTCTACTTCCGGTCACCGGGTATCGCTCACTGAGACCATGCCTTGCTCTTACGTGCTCTGTGGACTAGTATGCACTCGCAGCCTAGGGCAGCACAGAGCCCTTTATGGGCAATGGCTTCTGACCTTCGGTACAAGTTCAAGATGATTGTAGCATGGAAGCAACAGCTCCAAGGGATCCGGTGACCCAGCTGGCCTGCTGTGGCAGATTCACTCTGCATGGTAGCTGTATATGTATTAGTGTATCGGAGTGCACGTGCCGGAAACCTGGTGGCTGTGCCGGCATCAGCTATGCAGTGGGGAGGGGGTGTTTACTAGAGCGATACATCGGTCCTTGTCTTGGTCAAGGATGCAGTGATAAGGGTAAAGAGTCTTGGACCTGAAGGTTCGATCAAGGAGCATAGCTTCATTAGCCATTGGCAGCGATGGAAACCTCGAGGCGTCCCCCCCCCCCGACCTTTTAGCCTGAAGCATAATGAACGACTTGTGGGGAACTTGTGTGCATTAAAAACTCGATGGACTGCCAGGGGCATTACAGGCATCGAGATGGAAAGCCCATTTAAAAAAACCGACATCCACCGCATGTGGTGACCCGTGATCGGCTTCACGAAGTAAGGCGGTTGCCTTTTACGACCTCGGCCCCGAGGTCGTGGGTTCGAATCCTGCGGTGGGCAATCCTTTAGCGCCAATGCAAGCGGTGGTGATAGCCGCCCAAGGCTCTTCTGTCGCTATACCAAAAAAGAGGCTGTTAACTCGGCTAGTATTATTATTATTAGTATGTACGAATGAGTTTTTATGAATACACAAACGAAGGCATTCAGCAATGGGGACTGCAAGATGCTCCTACAAAGAAAGGCCACGACAACACATGCCGTGTATGCGGAAGGTAAGTGATCCTTCTTATCGAATCCTCCGACAAAAAGTTGTTCGAAAAGAAGTTGGGTCAGCAAATTCTGCAGCAGCAGCACCCGAACGACCGACACAGCTCGACCAACCGACTAGCAACCTGGCAGATGTCGCCTTATGTTGGTGGCACAACTGCTGACATAATGACGTTTCGTAATTGCTTGCATTGATGAGTTTAGCTGATTGTCCACGTAGATTACATTTAATGATCCGCGAGGCATCTGGCCGAACGTTGCCTTGTCAGCATCGGTTTTGACGGTAACTAAAGTGGAGTGAGTGGAGCCTTTTGGCTTGTCTACCTAACGCAGCGGCTTTGCAGACTCATTAAGATATCCAGATCGGAATTCCGGCGAGCACCGCTCCACTGAAACTGCTCTCCTCTTGTGTGACCAACGACATCGAAAGTAGCCTTAATAATGATGGTGAAGACACTGCTGACGTCAGATGCTGAAGCTGTTCAATACGCAGCCACAGCCGCCACTGGTCAGCAAGTTTCCAGCCGTCCTAAACTGCTACTTCCATGCTACTCACTTACCTCAACTGTTCTTACCAGCAAAGGTGTGCTGTATTCCATTGCCATGATGGTGGATACCCCAAATTGACTCTCAATACCTGAGGTTCGACAAGAGAGAAAAGAGTTGCCCTCTTTCCAGAGCCACCACCAGAGCAAAGCGTTCCAGCATGGTCGAAATGAAACCATGGCACCTTTGTCCCTTGCATATTGCTACTACATACCTGATGATTGCAGCTCCATTCACTGTCTGAAAGAGATGAACGACTGAGAGTACAGCTTGAATCTGCTATGTCCAAGGGAGGCATATTTAACATGACCAGTTTTTGAAGTGCATCACGGTGAGCCAGTTACAAAGACGAAACAGAAATGTAAAAAGTAATAAAAGGAGTCACTGTGTCAATCCGATTCAATGGCAGATCCAACACTGATCAGCAACGCCACAGCTCCTGGTGCCATAGATAATTTAGGTGACTAGGAACTTTTTAAAGGGAAGGGAGGGGGCGATTGATTTTCCACACTGAAGGCTCACTAGGCTCAGCTCCTCAGAATACCACTGCCAGCTGATGTACTCGAGCAGCGGCTTTGCTAAACGCGTGAATGTTCTTGTTCATTTAGTTTCTATCCACAGAGTCCTTGCGCGGACATGCTATACCACCGATGACTATGTATAGCCGTGTTGCTAATTAAATCGCCCATCCACAGACAAGACTACCTGTTCAATAGCTCTGCAGCTATCCGATGCTCAGCCATTCAGAAACCGTTTATCTGCTAGGCTAAATGCAAGCCTAGGTGATCCAAGTACAGCTTGCAAACTTTTACATTAAGCAGAATCTGCTTGGGAAGGCACTTTCGTTTAAATGTCTAATGGGCCAGCAGTCATCACTCCGACCTTTCACAGTGTCGTAATTGCTATCTTGAGCTTGGACCTAGTGTTTCGGCTGTTATGAGATATCTCGAGTTTGTCGGCCAATCTGCTGCTGTTAGTAACATGTCTGGGAAATGGAGTATTTTGCACTCGAGTATCTGGCCAGTGCGTCAAGCACTCAACGAGTGGATGTTTACAAAGTTGATACCAGAACCTGGAATAATTGAAGGGGTTGTCATGTTTCCAAGGTATAAGAAGATTTAGCCGGTTTAGAGGCAAAACCTCCAGCACAGTGTCACCCTGGGTCACAACGACAGAAGACAGCTACAAATTATAACAGTTAAGGACCACTTCAACACCCAACTTAATTGTGCACTACCACTGTGAGAATCTGTCAACCGGACAAAGGTTAGTGCGAACACAGTTTGAAGATAGTTGAATGCACAGGGCAAATTGTTACAAATCTATACAAAGTATTTGTTCTCGGCCCAGAAGGCTATGTTGAACAAGGCTAATGAATTGAATACTTAATGGCCTATGGGTATCGTGGCTTTTGAGTCGATGAGTAAGTTCTGTTTGTTGTTTATTAAGCAGCAGATGAAGGCTTCGGTTTTGCCATCGTTCAAACCAGCGGTATACATGTACATTGACCAGTTCACCAAAAGCTGAGTTGTAGCAATAAAGCTGGTAGCTTCCTTTGGTGCTGTGGCTCTAAAAAACGCAGATGGTATCAAGGATGAGTTTACTTGAACATTGCTGATAGTGTCGTACAGTGAGAGCACACAGCATGGCAGAGGTCACGTTTATTCAAGGGCTTGCGGTGCAAGGCAGTAATTTCAACGGCCTCCCGAAACCGGGATTTACAGTAAGGAAGGGGCACGCTTCATCTGTGTATACACTTGCATTAGTACATATCATAATCCGTCGAACCACTTTGGGACTTGGTAGATCGTACCGGCCGGCGGTCTGTGCTGTGCTGGTTTGGGTGGTTTCTGCTCACCAGCTGGCGCCACTCCTGGCCACCGACGGCACCAGCGCCTCGTGATCCGGTTTGGGGCGCACAGAGGCGTGCGGCTGCTGCGGCAGATTGTGCTTGAACGTCGTCTTGCTGATGCGGTTGGCCTGGCCATCGGCTCTACGAGCAGCTCCGGGTGCCGTGGCAGGGCGTTGCCATGCCGCGGCTGGACAAAGTCCTGGCTGGTGGCGGCGGTGGCAGCAGTGGCAGCAACGTGGCGGCATTCGGCAGCCATGACGACACGTTGCCAGCGCATCAGTGGCGCCACGGTGATCGGCCCCGCTCATCGAGAGCGAACACACGCACTGGCTGCTCCAGCGCGTCTGGCTGAGATGCCAGCCACGCGAGCTGCTTGTTACGCCCCGCCGCTGGGCGAGCTATTGAGAGAGAGCTAGCCAGCGAGCGAGCGAGCAAATAGCCTCGGCCTACCTGAAGCTTTTGGCAGAGGAATTGCTTGCCGCCACCGGACAACACGGTGGCACTGGTGGCGACGGTGGCTTGAGACCACTGGATAGGACCAAATATCACGGTAGCGACGTGGCGACAGCGCCCCCTCGTCAGGGGGACGAGAAAGTCACCAAAAAAACTCAGAACGGGCTCCAGATCCAGGTCGAGTGGCTGGGGCTTTTTTTGAGCTTTTCGAGAACTTTCAGGAAACCTCGCACACTGCGCACATGTTAGCAGCTGCACAGGCTGCAGGCTCTTACTTTAGTAAGTGTGGGTATCTTGCAGTGATGTCTGCAGACACTCTCTCCCTTCGTTTTTCTTGGCAGCCCACTATCGAGACAGTGTATGTGCTCATCAGCAGCAAATTTCTGTACATAAAGTACCAGCTCACGCGACAAATAAATCAGCACCTAGTGCCCAGCTTCCCGTGGCAGCCGCAACGTAACAAATCTCATTGTGGCCTAAAGATGCCTCAATCAGAAGAAATCAGAGACGTTCCAAGCATAGGCTTCGCCAATACTGCTTATGCACATCAAGAACAGAGCATATCGACTTCACAGCGCTAAAAATAAACCCGTTTGTTTGCAACCTAACAATTTACGAACCCTGGACGGTGATTCCACTTGAGCAGCCATCGAAAGGCCAGGCTCAAGAGCAGAGCCTCGGCGCATACACCGACCATTGAAAAGCCACCAGCAGGGCGTCAGCAAAGTAGTGAGCTGCATTCGTTGATCAATCAACAAGGCCTAGCTATTTATCAAAGGAGACGTGCAGGTGAATTTCTTTGATTAAACGAGCCTTGCATACGTATTAATCACCAATTCTGAACTGACCGGTGGCTGTTTTGGTAGCCAGCGAATACTGAGTTACAAGTTCAGTGTGAGAACAGGGAGACGATAGGGTCGGCTAACCATATTCAGTACCGGTAAACATGGACGGAGATTGGACAGTCGACGTGCTAACGTACTAAGATGACTACAGCCAGGGCTCTTGCCGGCCCTGCTTCATAGTATTTCTTTCGCGTATAGGGCGATGAAAAGAATGTCCTCTCTTTCCCTTCTTTCCTCTCTCTCTCTCTCTCTCTCTCCCTCTCTCTCTCTCTCTCTCTCTCTCTCTCTCTCTCTCCTCTCTCTCTCTCTCTCTTGAGCTACATTATCAGGCGGTATCCTGCCATATACAGCCTCAGCCAGACTCGAAGCTGCAGGACATGATGCTGCTCGACCGGAACTCACGTGGTGTCGGCGACTGGGTGGGTGGGTGGGTAGGCGTGGCTCGCCAAGCACTGGGCAGCCGGGCCGTGGCTAGAACGACTCACCTGTGTATGGGCACGGCTGCGCGTACACAGTTTCTGCCGAGCAGCACGTGCGCCCGCGTGGAAAATGCCTCGGATGTCGAAGTATTATTTGTAACCACCCTAAAACAACCGAGCGATGCACGGGCCTTCTTGATCTGCATTCAGACTCGACCGGCAGCTCGTGGGATCACGGATGCGATGAACATGACACTCAGGAAGTGTGACAAACACGCTCCCGTTCGCTCTATCCGTGTTCAAGTCGTCGAGATTCTTCAATTTACAAAAGCTCCACCGTGCGCCATGTTAGCGCGGGCTGGAGTCGTTTCCAAAAGCTCAGGGTCTAGAGGCAGGCCTAGTCAATTTTAAAGACTTCCTTCGAGTTTACAGCAATAAGGGCTTCTTTTTATTAAGCTGAATTCTGCCAGTCGAACACTAAACAGATTTATGGACAGTAAACCATTTACTGGCCATGCTGTCTTTGAGTCCCCAGATATTGGGGGCTCAGCCGAAGAGTTTTCAGCCTTCTTTACTGAAAAAATTGTGCACATTCGTGCCTCCATTAAACCCCCTCCGACCAAACAATCATATTCCTTAACCTGTGACCTTTCTTAAAGTTCTCTGTGGTTTCTGCCTGTGATGTGGCTGCCTTAATGAGTCTAGCAAAGAGCTCGTCTCCTGAAGACCCTATACCTTCATCTCTGTGGTCTTCACTTGCAGACCAATTAGCCCTGCCATAACCAAGATTTTTAATGGTTCTTTGGGAGAGGGGTCGTCACCAGGTCCTTCAAATCGGCAATGTTAGACCTATTCTTAAAAGCCTGGATTATACACAGAGGTCTTGCAAGCTATCGTCAGTTTTTCTTCCGTTCTTATCAAAGATTCTTGAAAAAATTGTTTGCTGACAGATGGTTGATATTGAAAATAGTGTCGAAAATTTCATCAGGGTTCAGAGGCTGGACTCTACTGAAACTGCTCTCCTCCGTGTTAACAATGACATTCACGTGGCAGCGACGATGGGAATGTCACTGCCTGCTTCTGCTAGATCTGTCTGCTGCCTTCAGCTGCATCGATCACGAAGCTCTTTTGGACGATTGAGAACAACGATCAGGTCGAACCCAGACGAAGCTTGCTAAGTGGTTTTAAATCATACTTGTCTGATCGTGTTCAATCCATGTCGTGTGGGGTCTGGTCTCAGACATGAAGGTCACCTGTGGAGTCCCTCAAGGGTCTGTACTTGGTCCCCTTGCTGTTCTCCATTTATACTAACCTCTGGAAAAAGTGATCAAGGCCCATGGAATAGGATATCACTTCTATGCTGACGATACTCAGTTGTATTTGTCATTCAAACCGTCGGAATCTGCTGCAGCAACTGAGAAACTGAATGCTTGCCTTGCGGATATTCGATCCTGGATGTCGGAAAACTTCCTTTGAGCACGCGTGTCACCTCTGCTGAGAGAGCTGGGATGGTTGCCCGTTGAGCAAGCATACCAGAGCAAAGTTCTTTTACTGACCCACAAGGCCGCACGGCTTGGCTCCTTCGCACCTAGCTGAGCTGCTGCATCCAGTTTCAGCCTGTTCAGCCCTCAGGTCCTGTGTGGACAATAAAGTGCTGCTGTCCCATTCCTCCAGCTTAAAGGGCAGTTGGTGACAGAAGCTTTAGCTCTGCAGGTCTAGACTGTGGAACTGGCTTCCACAATTCTGCAACGACATCTACTCTCCAACTGCCGACTATGGCACATCTTTTTCCAGCGGTCCCGTGAACTGCTACTTCTGCTACTCACTACCTCCAACTGCTCCTCCTGACTCTGCTATGCTTCCCACTTTCTCTTTGTTGCGTGAGAATTAGTCTGTTTGGCTACCGGAGAATGCTGTACCGAAAGCTATGCTGTGAGAGGTGGCAGCACGCTGATCAAGCCTGTTTAAGGTACTTTCTCCATACTTTCTATGATAATACTGCTATAGACCACTGAGCATGTTGTGACTGAGAGGAATTGATTTTTCACTCACAGCTACCCTTTGATTACATAACTACTACCTTACGGCCGCCGCTTGCGTTCCAGATATATGGTCGCAGCCTCAGACCATTTAAGCACACATGGTCTTTTCCAACGCAACGTGTTTCAACACAGAAGCTCCGATTATGCGAGCCCCTCGCAGAAAGCGCCCGTCCTGTCGCCTGCAAAGTTAGAACAGCCAGTCGGTGGTCACATTGGCTGTCATTTCTGACACACTCTGCCCTATAGTTGAAACTACCTGACTTTAGATTCCGATTGCCAAACCTTTTATGATGACATCAGAATAACCTCTCAACCAATCACTGTCTCGATTTCGTTCACGGCCAGGAAAACCCATCTCGAATACCCCAGGCAGCCACTCGCTCAGTAGTGTCTCTTTTGAGATGCCGCTCGTGTCTTTGCCCACAAGCCTTAGACCGGTTTGGTTGCCCTGACATCACCGAGATAGAGGTGTGACCAGGCAAGTAACAACATAGGAGCACATCGGTTTGTCGCATAACCGAGCCCATAACACACCCATATGGGGAGCGTGTTCCATAGTGGTGCTGCTGGGGATAGGCAAAACTCTACTTAGCATCGGTGGGAATACGACCTGCACAACCGCACAGTGGTTTAAAACGATCGGTGAAAAGCCTACCGTACTGTCGTCCATGCTTTTGCTTCAAGCAACCATTTAACCGACGGATCAGCCGCGACCTTGAATCAGCTAGGCGGTTGCCCGTGATTGCTGATTTCTGATTCAGTACCTTTCGTATCGCCCATACATCTTCGGCTCATTATGGTGGCTGGCGCAAAATATAATTTGTTGTTTTTTCTAAGGTGCAAAGATTTACTTATAAAAGCGTGCCTCTGGGGCACGTATATGGAGAGACGAGTGCTAATCCACCGACGCAACACCGGGTGCCATGGCGCTGGGGCGAGACGGTGGCATATAGTATTGGCGGGTAATGGCTAGGAGGAACCGGACTGGTGGCTGATCGAGAAGATCTGGCCGGAGGTGCTCTAAGGCGGGGTGTTCAACGCTGGACCAGCGATGCGCCTCTTGCACTAGGCCAATGCAGAGCAACAACTACGGACACTTTTAACTGCCAACACCAACCTGTTAACCACAAACAATGGAAGGAGGCTTGGGTCCCGAAGGGCCCTCCGCCTGTTTACTTGGGGTCGGACCCGAAGCACACGTGGCCATTGGTGGCCGGCTTTCGTGCGGCAGCAGTACTCCGTGTGACAAAGGTGCGGGACGCAGATCGATGACGTCTAGAGGCGTATTCCTAGAAGGACGAGGTTCGTTACCCGAACCACGACTATGCAACACCCTGCTCTGTCGACATCGGTGCCGCTAGAGGCCTGTGGCACGGTGCAGGCCGCTCTCCCTTCTGAAAGCATAACCAACTACTTAAAATTCGCTTGCTACTCGGTAAATCGCAGAAACGTGCCTCGAAGGAGTGACCAGGCAAGCAAGGCCACCTTGTGCAAGTGCACAACTCGTGCGACGCGGTTTGCTTCTCTGCCTAAACGCAAGAGCCGGCGCGCCAGACTAGACCGGAGAGTACAATAGCCAAGAGGGATAATGCTCGTTTTCGAAATTGGCTCGCAAAGGTTTTCGCAGCAGGGACCATTATTGTCACCACATGCAGCATTGAACGCCCTGCCGCTAATGAGACGGTCGCTCGTTCAAGTGACTGCTTTCCAGCGGCACACGGTGCTGGTAGCTGTCCAGATGGAGCATCCCGAAATCGGGAGAGAGGTTAGAGAGATCAGTATTCACAGTAGTGCACGTCTGCTAGCAGGAGCTTTGGCAAGGTTCACCGGCCCATATAGCGGGGGGTGCCATGCATTCCTTCCAGAATTGGGATATTCGAATTGGTGAGGCTTGGTCTGACTAATGCCATAGATCGATTGCAGTTCACGCCGCCCTCGTAGAGTAACCCTCGACATTGTAACGACTGCACTTGCTCGCGTCGGCTGCCCCTGCGGGAGTAGAGATTTTAGAGAGCTTGCATTAACCTCGATGGTCAGGGCAGGCAGGCACTTCACGTAGCCAAGACTATGACAGAGTAGACACATTCCGGTAGGCTCACTATCCAATAGACCAGCAGTTTTACCGAAGGGCGTGCTGTGGCTGAGCCTCTGCCGAGCAGCTTTGGCCTGGAATATCGAACAAGCCCTCCGGAACTCTGCAGTCAGCAGCAGCAGCAGCACAGCAGCTCAGCAGCAACAGCAGCCTCATCAGCAGCATCGCACAGCAGCATCCGGCGCAGGCCGCAGCAGCATAAGCAGCAGGACGCAGCATCATCAGAACATGCAGCAGTCGACAGCGCCGCACCGAGAGCAGGCCTCGTGCACCGGCATCCCCGGCTACATCACGCCTCATAGCACCGGGGCATGGCACAGCAGCCATATCATCAGCACCAGCATCAGAGCACCAGCATGTCAGGCTCAACTCAAGAGTTCTGGATTAGTCTACAGTCATTAGTTCACATAACAGGGGTAAACACCGGGTGTACCTTATTGATGGTGTTCGGTTTGACAACAAAAGTAGCACAACCATGGAGTCGCCTGTGCTCATGAAACCAGAGGACATATGAGGCTGACAACGTGTGTTCAGCAACAGTGCACAGCTCATGTGCCAGGGGGTAGAAGTCTTATCTGCAAGGTTGTGATTTGGCGATCGCTAAGGATCTCAGCCTTGACCTTGAGCCTGATGGCGCAACGCTTTACGTATCGTTACTGATTGGGCGGATGCAAGACATCGTTGTTAAAGCAAGTGGTTTGGATGAGCATCGCAATGAGCAGTGAACAACTCGCAAGTTTGACAACACTGGCATAAATATGCATCTCTTACGTGTTCGACGATAGGAGCCGAAAGGGAGTGGGTAGATAAAATGGCACTCGTATGAGCACTTCAGGCAAGCCCTTTATCTAAGCGGCAATGTCTTGGATTTCGTCCTTTTAGTGGGCGCTCTTTGTTTCTCCTGAAATAGGTGTTGATAGGGTAAATAAGGCTTTGGGGGAATTGCCGCTAGTTAAACAGGCTGATTCATTGGGCTAAACTTGCTAGCTTTTACGTTGAGCAGGTCTTCATTACGACAGTGCCGAGGAAGTTTTAGCAGTAAAGCGTTGATTCCACAGCTTTCGCGACTAGCATAAATTTCTATAGGTTCAGGAATAGCTGCTCTGCTACATACCGCTCCATGGTTGTAAGATAACTAAGCTGCTGCTTGGTTGACAATACTGACATCGGTGTTACGGTTACCAGAAAGAGCATTGTTACTTCGAGGCATGGTCTAGGTCTGAAGAAACTACAATTCCATGCTCTTAAGAGCTTGTTTACTATCGTTTTTATAAAATATGCTGGCCATGCCAATGATAAATACTCGGGAAGAACCCCAAAGTACAATTCTGCTTATGTTTGTATTGCCATGTGCTAATATAATAGATAAACTATTTATATATGAGCCCGACACAATAAAACAGGAGTCGTACATTTTCGAAGAGGACAACTTTGCAAATTATAATTGTTTAACCCAACACGAAGGGTAACTTGAGGCATTTCGTTGGCATTGCAATTCTGACTTAACAGTAGTTTTCGCATTCCAACACGGATTCTTCACTATTACCTCCACGACTGTTGCATTTTAGCAGCACGCCATATTCGCTCAGCCTTTCAATTGACTGACGTCCTTGGCTTCTCCTCCTGAAGATCCCAGCAAACATTTAAAGGCCCAGACCTCCACAGAAAAAGCAAAAAGGAACAATATCAGAAAAAAAGTTAGGGGGAGGGGCCGCAGTGCCAGGCGAGTTTTGGACAAAACCGGGCGTGTTCAATTTATGTCCAATGAATCGTTCCAGATACTTGCCATGAACTTCAAATATGTCGTTGCTTTGTGACGATATCCAGTCGACCAAAACACACGATGAGATTGAAAATCACGTCGTGAGGCTTAGCCTCTATTCTGGCACTCTGGGTTTGAAGCAGCTCTGAAACTATTTACCGCCAACCGCTTTCTGAGTCCGTGTTCTCAATGCCAAGGATCCGGGCACTTCTAAACTTGGTTCGGTCCAACTGAAATATGTCAGAGGGTGTAGAAGTAACAGCTTCCTCGGGTGGTCTTAAAGTTGGGGCATCACGTGTTTGGTCTTAATGAATAGTTCCTTGATTAAGGCCCTGATAAATTAAGTCTCTCTCATGCGCTTTAAAGTTTGATGTAAGTGAAATGCAATTGAATGGTAATTGCAATTGTGAATGGTCTTAGGATCCTCTTATTAACTATCCATCCTGCTCTTCCGTAATCGGCTGAAACTAGTGTATCTTAGCAGCTCGTCTGGTCTTTTTCAAGATGTGCTTTGGGTTTGCAGGGTTGGGGAGTCGTTTTGGGTTGTTGGTCTTTCGGGGCCCTCCTGAGTGTGCAATTCGGCCGTGATTGGGCCTGACGCGTGATGGATGATGTTTATATTGTGTAGGGCGGGTGTTTTAAGGGTAGGACTGCCTGATGCTGTTCCTTGACCTATTCGAAAGCAATCCATTGGTGCTCCAGTTGAATGATTTATCTTGGGGAAATCGTAGTAAGGCAAGGAGGCAGCCGGATAGGGAAATCTGGGAACGTGACGGCTCTGTCGTTGCGTTTTCGCCTGTGCTTTTGAGGTTCTGCTTGAGTTCTGTGTTAATGCACTGGATATTTACCAAGTAGTATGCAACTTTTTTCACAGAACTGCATTTTTTATGGAATCAGGGTCTGAATTGGGAGGCTTACGGCACCCAGAAAACCCAGCGGGCGCTTTGAGTCTACAGATTCTCGGCTGTGGCGGCTCGGTCGGTCCACTTTATAGCGTGCTCGGCTTAGCCTTCCGACCTCCTTTTCCTCCAGGGGCGGCCCTATGGCCCCAGCTCCCCTACATCTGTTGGCTTCCTTCCCTCGAACTCATTAAAATCTTGCGTGCTTCAGCTGCGTAGAGCACCGAAAGTCTAGAAAGGTTGCTCGCCGTCAGGTCAACCACGCTTGCAATGGAGCATTTGCTCTTTGTACATCTTAGCTAAGGCTGCGCGAATGCTCTGCTCCGGTCAGGGCCTTGGGGTCGTTTTTGCCCTCTATGAGCATGCCTTTATTGTGCTCTGATGTGCGTTTGCATGCATACACGTGCATGAGTTCGTGCATTCACAAGCAGAGGGATCCTTCTAACCATAGCTAAAGAGTGTCATCACTATTTCTTTAACAGGCTTCTAGAGATTGGTACTTGTTTTGCTTTTGTCATGAATTCGGACGGTTGCTGGTCATTAATCCCACTGGACACGGAGCGCCGAGTAAGCTCCGCAGGGTCAAGCCACACCTTCCGACACGACTCCAGGGCAACAATCGCCCTGAGAAATATGTCCCCCGTAGGTGTACATTCTGCCGAGAGATGGCACGGAATCGAGGCTTGTGCATCGCAGCCACGCACGACCTGCCGTGGCTCTTGAAGCCTTCTGGCATACACGAACGGGAGACAGGACGGCCGTCCCCATATGACCAGGGTACTGCGCCAATTATGCAGCAACCCGCCCCGACCCACGTTGCACCCGCGAGGAAACCGAATTGTGTAGGCACGGTAGTCAGAACCGGCTGCTTTGCGACACACGCGCATGCACGCGCAACAGCAGGCAAATGCACACAAACGCAGTGCGTGCAATGCACATCATGAGCACAGGACGACGCACACATGCATGCAACAAGCGTGCAGCACCACACACCTCGGCCTTCATGAAGCACTCAAACAAACACACACCACACACACACACACAAACACACACCATGAACACACGAGCAGGGACAACGCACCAATGCCCACGCTCTTGGAGCTATTGCTTGGAGGTTATGTTCTGCTCTAACTTGGTCTCTTAGTTATTCGCTCCTGTGCGGTTGGGGAGAGGTACTTGGTCATGACTGGGGGGGGGCCAAGGGGTTACTGGCTGCGGTTCACCAACCGAAAAGTGATCTAAGCAAAGTGCATTCGTGTGCTTTTTATAACATGCGGCTAGCACGAGTACCTCGAAGTCATATAACCTTTGGTCACATTTCTTATGCAGTGAAGGTATAGTGCCTGGTAGATCACTAATGTTAGTTTTTTCCCTTAGACTTAATACCATGGCCGAATTATTATAGTTATAGTTTTTGGTAGCACCATCAGAACAGATTGAATTAGATAATAGTGAATTTTCCCATAGTGCTCGCGTAGTCGAAAAAGCAACAA